>DWCF01001274.1:0-32192 GCA_018230265.1 Delias oraia
AATATTATCATTTGTTGTACAACAAATTATGAGTAATTTAAAACAAGTACACAAATCGTTCCCGGTGATTAAGCCATGCTGACGCACTAATTGAGCCAGCTCGTCCGAAGTGATACCACGGGCTCACAAAATACTCAGCGTTGAACGATACGTAACTACTGTGTTTCGCAGAGTGATTGAGGATATCGGAGGCTTTAAAAATGCCGGTTTAGTGGCGTAAAAAGACGGCAAAGCAATCAATGCGTGGACAGTGGCGTGGTTATCCATGGGCTACGGTGTTCTCTTACCGTATAGGAGACCCCACCTGCTCCGTTATCCGCTATACTATAAAAATACGACTTAGTACTTTTAAAAAATAAGACACCTATTCCTCAACGGCCGGCAACGCAACCGCATCCCAGAAGGGCATATTTCAGCATGCGACTCTTATCATCAAACGCATATAATAATAAACATGTTATGATAATAGTCCTCCCCCCTCCGACCTCCAGCCCTAGCGCGGATGAGTTGTCAGCCGTTGAGGGATAAGTACGTATCGAATATGAAACGTAAAGAAACTAATTTATAATCTACTTTTATTACACTTCTGTAAACTCCATGTTTGTTGTTTAAAACCCAAATAGCTTTTGTGCATTTAATAAAAACGTCTATTCTCTAGGGACTGAATACGTTCTGAATATTAATCAGAATTCGTGGCGGGACATGTTACTCCCCAAAGACCCAGAAACCGTTTTCACTGAAGTTAATAAACGTTGCTGTGAATTTTATTAAAGTGGGTCTACGCAATAGAAAAAGCTATTTTCAACTTTAATATAGTAAAACCACCTACACACGGCAAATGTTCTGGACGTTCATCGTTTTTTTAAAATACGTTACGAGTACTAATATCGCTTTTAAGAATTAGGGATTTATGACGGTAGTATACAGGACAACGGAGCAGATGGGTCGTCTATGTGGTAAGAGAACACCGCCGCCCATGGACAACCACGGCAAACTCCGCGCGTTGGTTTTATTGCCGATAATTTACGCTATTTAAGGGGTCCACATCGCTCAAGATCGCAGTGGGTGGGCGTCTTTGAGGGAGGCCTATGTCCAGCAGTGGACTTGAATGGGCTGATGAAGAAGAAGGGGTATTTTAACGGGCCTCGGATTTCCTCACTCAGCGAAACACAGTAGGAGTACAGTTTCAATGTTTTTATATGGAAGGATAAAATCGTGCACTACAAAATTTAAATGACTAAAACTACGTTTTTTCTTTGGTTTTAGCTGAAAAGCTATCGTTGGAAGTACAAGAGGTACTTATAGTAGCAAGTTATTCTAGAAGCCACTAGGTCAGAAAATGGTACCTCCATTACAATGAGACCGATGGAGCGTGAACAGGATACAATTGACATGAATACCGTCACGGATTAATGGTTCGATTGTACACAACGCAGATTCGGGCTACGCGACTGTGGTCTCAGGTTTATATTTTTTTTATAGATTATCTAAGGACTTTGGCCTATTAGGGCCTATCTTTTTTCATTTTCCTATTTTTTCACCAATTGTAAAAAAAAATTTCACCTTGGATCTACTGAACTGATCAGGAAAATTATTTTACCGATACAAAGCTTCGTTTCTTTTGAGAATTAAAGGCTATATATAAACCCGAAAAATCAAAAGGCTTTTCTTGGTAGTCGGCTTTGCAAAAAAGTCGAAGAAATACGGTCGAATGATGATCTTTACGAACGCTGCCTTAACGATGAGAGATACATATATAATTATTGCAGAGAAACGTTGTACGTCTTGATAATTCCTTTAAAAAAGGCAGCGACATCATATATTTAGCTTTCATGTTTTATGGCAAAATGTTTGTCGGGTCAGTTTTAAGCAATTCTACAGAATTAGTAATTAATGTTTAGATTAATAATGTAAAAATATACATTACCATCCGCGTGTTTGTCAGTAGCCTCTATAACCATATTTTTAAACCCTGAAACAAAGAGATTTTATGTCAAATGATATAGCTAAAATACTGGTTGAAAATGTCAGTGAAAAAAAGGCGTAGAAAATGTAACCTCCTTTTCGGTTTTTTTTAAGGTCGCTTGAAAAGGACAAGTTGCATAATCTTAATGTATATAGTCTATACTCTATACTACAGCATTTTTCAATCTGTAAGGCCGCGAAGCCGTAGTCGGATGGGCGCTGGCAAAAACTAAAAGGCAAGTCTCTACAATAAAACACAATTTCAGAACAAGGTATAGTTTCTTTAAATTTGATATGTTATATATAAATCGAATCAGATATGAGGAAATCCGTAGACGAACTAAAGTCACAGTCATAGCTCGCCGAATTAGCAAGCTAAATTGGCAATGGGCGGGCCACATTGCACGTAAAGCAGATAGCCGATGGGGCCGAAAAATGTTACCACGGACCAGAAAGCGTAGCGTAGGACGTCCACCAACAAGGTGGACAGACGACCTTATACAGATTGCCTCCGACAGATATGCATGGAGATCTGAAGGGGAGACCTATGTCCAGCAGTGTACGTCCTACGGCTGAAATGATGATGACAAATTGCATTTTAAAGTATCAATCACACACAAGTATAAAATAGCAAAAAATAGGTCGACACTTTGCAATTCAAATGTTATGTTAAACATGCCGCGTCAGGAGCTAAATCTTTAAGATATTCATTCATTTTTGTGGGAGAGAGCAGGTTCTACTGACTTATACAAGAGAAGGTTTAGAATGCGTCTACGCACATTGTCTTGCTCTTAATAATAATAATAATTATTATTATTATTTTATTCTTATATCAGACACAAAGATCCGTACAATAACAATCAAAAAAGAAAAAACTAAATGAGATATTCATTTAGGCCGCTACCTCCACCCATCGTCCATAAATTTTACTTGAACAAGGCTCTCCGACAGATTCGACAGATATTATTAAAAAATGTGATATAATATAATATTAATAATATCACATATGTAACAGATGTAACATTATCACATATATTTTAAATAATAATAAATGTAATGTTTTTTTAAATTATTATTTTTGTTTTTGTTGCAAAAGGTGGTTACCAGAATTTTTAAATCTGTAAAGGCCATCACGCGGAATCATTGAGATTAAAACACTGCCATAGAATACTATGCGTCTATTTACTATTACAATATCACACTTAGATGTGATCGTATGTCGTGCTGTATAATCACAGATTATATTTACATTGATGACTGGCTGTATAATCTTTTAATTTAATAAATAATATCAAAAATCATTCGGTACCTTCATAGTTAGTAGTTTTATAAGCCTATCCCACGAAACGAATTTAATTTATAATTCCGTTAGCTTTAGCTAAGCTTGACAGTGGCCGGTCGACTATCGCTGTATTACCCGTGGGAGAACCATGCTGTAGCATATACACTTTAATTAGGCTGGCTCGTCCGCAGTGATACAACAGGATCACAGAACTGCCTGAGTGAAATTTGTGCTGCGTTTTGCTTAGTGAGTTAGACTATCAGGAGGCCCTTGAAATTATGTTGCTCTACAGAGTAAAAAACCAGCAACACAACTAAAGCGCCAACTGTCCATGGACTACGGTGTACTCTTAGCATTTACGAGACTCACCTGCCCCGGTATCCGCTATTCCATTAAAAAGAGAGATATTGCTATAGCGGTGTAAAAAGCGGTCAACACAACTGAAGCGCTAATTGTAGCGCGGGGGTTGTCTATGGGGGGCGGTTAACTCTAAAGGTCCCACGAATAATTATTTGGCCGAATACCGAATTCGGCCAGTACAGGCTTGTTGAGCGCGTAAAGAACAAGATAGTTTCTGGAAATGCTTTGAGGAAGTCGCTACGGATAACATGCAAGATAATAAAGATAAGCAGAATGCTGAGAAGAATAATGTAGCAAATGAGATAGATTTTTATTTGAGAACGATTCACGTAGAAGTGGTGGTCAGCAAACGAAAAACAACACCCAAATCCCTCGAAATTTTCTAAACTTTATCTTTCTTCTCCTGGCACTAGTGTTTATAGTGCGAGTTTGATTTCTGAAGCTAGTATTTACGACGAAAAGTGTAATCTTTTGCTACAATCGAATATTGAAAAGCTTTTTTTTCTCCATCACAACTTACCACTTATCAATTTTACCTCCTAAAGTATTGTAATTTGATAATAAATAAAAGTATTGAGTAGATAATGTGTATTTTTTGTCCATTATTATTATAGTCGAATATTCGTGTTACATCTAGTTAACCCTATGGTAGACCATCCTACTACGTTGCTCGCTGTACCATAAAAAAGTACTCCACTTTCAACAGCAATACCTAATATTATAAAGTTGAGAAATAAACAAGTATTATAATATGGTGACATATACCGCCTACACACCGCTCAAAATAGGCACCGGTCTATAAATATACGACCAGTATAAATACTAACGTGACTTAAAGATTTTTATATAGCAGTAACGATAATTAAAAGGAGCGCAGAGGCCTGGCCTTATTGGTCTTGGCTGCATTCATATTTTAAGAACTTAGCTCATATCCACCACACAGTATAAACATGGCTTTGAGTCATGTCCTTTTTTAGTTTGAAATAATATATTTACTCTGTTTATTTCAATAGATTGTAATTATTGAGCGTTCACTTCAGCGGCGGATGGGCAGCAGCGCCCTTCCGAGCACAGCAGATGTTCTGCGATTACCAACCCGCCTGCCAAGCGTGGTGATTAAGACAAAACAACCCCACATGAATACACGAATACCCGCTAGTGCCAGATACGGTAGCGGCTGTAGGTTCGGCGGGGCAAGGGCTCAAGATCGTTATAGGTAGGTGGGCGTCTTTGGGAGAGGCCTATGTCCAGCGGTGGACTTGATAGGCTGATGATGATATTGACGATTGAGCAATAAAATTAAAAAAATATATAGAAGTATCCAGTATTCTTAACCAAATCGAGTTTAAAGTATGATTATACCTTCTTCTTGGATATATTTGTTGATTGGATATTTTTTCCAGAACTAATATGTGCACAAGTGTATCTTTAGTTTTATTTTCCTTTTTTCTCGGTATTAGACAAAATATTTTCTTATGACAAGCCAGCTATTGGATTGGCTACTAAATATTTTTTTTATTCTATAGCGGACAACGAAGCAGACGGGTCTCCTATATGGTAAGAGAACACCGCCGCCCGTTACCAACCGCGCCACAATCCGCGCATTGGTATTGTCGGATTTTTACGCCGCTTAAGCGGTTTTTTGAGGACCTCTGATATCCTCACACACTTTACGAAACACAGTACAAGTACCGTTTCACGCTGAGTATTCTGCGAGCCCGTGGTATCACTTCAGACGAGCTGGCCCAATTAGTACGTCAGTAATTAACTTAAACTGCATTACTAAGAAAGTGTTCATTGACACTTTTCTTAGTATCTTTATATTTATAGAATTTATGAAAAAAAATGTTATATTATGAAGTCTTAGCAATTTCTCTCGGTATTCAGCTGAATAATGTAGTTAAACACTCCGTATAAGTGTCTTAATGAAAGTTGTATGAACTGATTTTCTATTTTAATCTCGTCTATTTATATTGAGTAAACAATTGTGTGTATGAATGATCCTAGCTTCCTATAAAATGAAATATTATGATGTGAGATTTACAACTCCTTTTATGTATACATGACATGTATTAGTATTGTGTATCACAGTGTTACATGAACCGTTACAACATTGAATCGATAGATTTTTGAAAATATTGTCTAAAGTTAACTGTAATTTCAAATATACATTTTTAGGAGTAAAATCAAATGCTACCTATTATTTTTGTTAATACAAATTAACCTTTTCAATAAAAGGTTAAAGCAAATTATCTGTTTGACCTTGCAGAATCAATAAAGTCTGTTTAATCTTTAACAAGCTTACTCAAATTCCATTACTCTATAGTTTTTTTTAAAGAATACTTAAAATTTCAATAAAGGTAAGTAATAGAAATTTGCATAAAACAATATTTAACAATATTGAAGAAACAGTAAATAGTTGAAAATGAATATCCTTAGATTATTTTTAGTAATTCTATAGCGGACAATGGAGCAGGTGAGTCTCCTATATGATAAGAGAACACCACTGCCAACGAACAACAGCACCACAGTCTGCACATTGGTTGTGTTGCCAGCTTTTAACACCACTTAAGCGGATGTTTAAATGTTAAATTTATAAAAACTGTTCTGTATTGAATGATAATGAAGGTCATACATTTGTTACAGGTTGTTCAGTATAATGTTCTACGTATTACTCATATACTATGTGCAACTAATATTATTTTGTAACAATTTTTAATGAATGTAAAAATAATTAACTCATTTTTATAATTACTCAGTGGATCAAGAGTATATAAACATAATTTTTTTTAATTTACATCCTTACAGATAATTATATATTTATTAAATTTACATTTTATATGCTAAATTATACTGACTCATCAGGTACATAACTGAACTATGTAAGCAAATGTAACAATGACTGATAAATCTTATCAGTTGACAAATATGTTATAAATAACAGTTTTCTAGTCATTAACTACTATAGTTATACTTTGAAAAAAAATACTCTAAAAGTGAATAATTAGTTTTTCTTTCACTAAAAATAAATTACAAGCATAAAGAAATAATATCATTAAAATAGGCATGCAATAAGATTTCAACAATAAGAAAATAATATTGATTTAAGTTGCATACATAGTAACTTAGCTTAAAAGAAAATACAGAAGCAGGAATAGTCTGGTAAATGTTTACATTGTATTTTACCTTTATTAAAACAATGACAATACTTAGCACTAAAATTTCAAGGTTATAGAATAAGAATAACAACAAGTATTTCTTTGAACTATTTACTGGGTATATTTGCGTTACTGATCTTCTAGGTAAATGATTTGAAACATTGCGATGATATAATACAATTAGCATCCTTCAGCCATAAAAACTATCAACATTCATTCTACGCATAAAATAAATAAGGTACCTGTGTGGGCTTAGAGAAAGTTGGGAAGAACTTTATCCATATAATTTTGCACTACACTAAATAATTCACTTGTAGCAATAAAGATAGGCACTGAGAAGTCAGAACATAAAGTATATATTTGAATCAAGTTTACTAAAATAAATCCAATATTTACAAATTACAAGATGACCACTCTTCGCAAGAAACGAACGATAACCATTGACATTAACTCACTAATGAATTATATTGACCATTGACAATATATGAACACATCATTCACCATTCATTATCTTCAATTGCTCACTGATATTTGACAACTATTAAAAGTTATATGCTAATTACCTAAATTGACAATAATTTACCCTCTTAATTATAATATTTAATAAATATTA
The DNA here is from genome assembly GCA_018230265.1 of Delias oraia. NCBI lineage: Eukaryota > Metazoa > Arthropoda > Insecta > Lepidoptera > Pieridae > Delias > Delias oraia. The sequence continues at coordinate 7,379 of DWCF01001274.1, forward strand.
TGTAAGTTAAGTTAAGCACTTTTGTAAATGGTTGGTATCATTATCTGTGGCTGACCTGTAAGAACTAGAGATTCGTGTACAATTTGAATGTAAAACGTCGAATGATTGAATGATGTTTATTACTGTCACCTATTTAGGGATTTCACATTAAATTTTTAGTATGTAGTAAGGCGGTTGTATGGTAGTTGAATTTAGTAGTAATTTGACAATCGTGAGTAAACGTGGGCGGTATCAAAACAAATTTTGGATCCCATGTGCAGGTCGTATTTACAATAAAAGTACATTTCTAGAAAGTTTATGGTGAATTTGTGTGACAATATCTAATAAAAATTTGATAATTTAAAGTGGTTTTTAAAAGCTCAATTTAATTAAGCTGAGAAAATGACAGCTTCTACTATGATAGAACTAGAGTCCTGGATTATTTACCAATGTGTATTAAATGAGTGCCATGTGTCCAGTTCGTGTAAGTAATATTTAGTTTTATATAAAATTATTAAAATACAATATTACTTACTGTAATTAAACATTTTACGATTAGAATAAAAATAAAAAAGCTTTCTAAAAAAAACTACGTAAGAATTTACTAATATATAAATATAGTATATTATAATAATTAAATTGTGACAATTTTAATATTACGTCTCGTTTTTTAGTTTCTCACGCTTTAATATTGTTTATACGTATATAATGTATAGTTTATGAATGTATATCACATACCTACAAATTTCGCGCTGAAATTTCTTTCTACTAATTAAACGAAATAACTAACATATAAATTCAAATGATGACCGTATACATTTGAAATATAGAGAACATCTTTTTATATGTATAAAGTTAAGGCAATTTTATATCCGTCTGAAATAAATAACTCAACAATTGTTTATTGGATAAAAATTTAAATAAATAACTAAAAAGTAAGAATTTTCATACGTTTTTTTAGGATAAAAAGATCCTTTTACGGTCTTTTTAAATAGTAAAAGAATTATCGTTGACGTATGCTTAGAAAATGGTATTCCAATCTGCCAATTTAAAACCTTTATCGTATAGATTTGTATTTTTTTATAAAATCCCTATTTTGTCGGGGCTTTCTGAATAACCCGTTAAATCTTTTTCCTTTCGTCGATATGTCAATTCAAATTGACTGTCAGGATTCAACGTGGATTGATAGTATGACAATGTTATTCATTTATTTGGTTTGACCCGAATATTATGTGACCCATCTCAAGTTATAGGAAACCTTAAATAGGTCGTACTATCGATATTCTTCCTTTTAATCCGAGCGGTTATGTCTATCTATAGGTATATTTGACGTCAGGGGCACCAAGTTCGATCACCGGTCTGAAGAAATTGTATAATTCATTCGGTCTTTCGAAGCTGGTCTCTCAGTGGTGAGACCAAATTAAGAAAATTGAAAACGAGATTGCAAATTGGGGTGACTTGTTAGTAACGATAGCACGGACTCATAGAATACCAGCGTGAAACAGTACTTGTACAGTGTTACATTGAATCAATGAGGAAATCGAAGGCTCTGAAACTATACCTCTCAAGCAGCCAAAAATGTCAGCAACACAAACTAAGCGCGGATTATGATACGGTTGACCATGGGCGGTAGTGATCTCTTACCATAAATTTGACGCTTACTTCGTTACCTGCTAGAAAAAAATAGAAATGATATCAGTATAATTTTTTAATCATTTTACATGACATAAAAATAATATTGAAGTTTATTTTTTAAAGTTTATTATACAACGCAGATGAAGTTGCAATCAGTATAAAGTGCTATTATTCAATCAATTTTACTCCACCCACGTGATTCTTACAACAGGGGATAATAAATTGGTGTATTGTGCTCTGGTTTAAAGTAGAGCGCATTTTTTAAATAATTTACCCATAATAGGCCGCATAATGCGCATGCCGCTCAAGGGGCATAAAAAGCCAGCCACATCACTAAAGCTAGGATTGTGGTGCTGTTGTCCATGGGCGACACTTAATATCTTACTATAATGAAGATCCGCTTGCTCCGTTGTTCTCTAAATCATAAAGAAGTCGTATGTCAATTATATAGAAATTTACCACGGATTCACAGAATACGAGCGTGAAACAGTGTTTGTACTCTTTCGCTGAGTGAGTGAAGGTATCGGCGAAATAACATTATACCTCAAACGTCCTAAAAAGCCGGCAACACAACTAAATCGTGGATTGTTGCGCTGTTGTCCGTGGATAGCGGTTATCTCTCACCATAGAGAAGACCCGCGTGTTTCATTACCCGATATACTATAAAAAACGCATTCGAAGTTAAAATAAAACTGAAATACGATATTACAAAGCAAACATTGAGTGTTCATTGCATCGCTAATTAAGTTTCAGCGATACTCCATTTGATTCAGCACTCGAATGGAATTTACTAACAATTTTGGTGTATGGTTGATGTTTAATTTACATTTGTGATTAGAGTTCAATGTTCTTATGTTAGAGGAGAAAGGAACATTTGTTTTCAGACCTTTTGTAAAAATACAACACTTATAAATCAAGTTTAGTAGTACCAGTTTTCATTTAATATATAATTATAATTCTTATCATACCTGTATTAATCTTTGTGTAGAGTGAAAAATAGCCACAGACTATTAATATAACTCAATTAATATTTCTTAATTTGAAATTAGCCGCTCTTTGCGCTGACACTGTCTGTAAACGAAATGTTAATTTTTTTGAAGGCTGAGTCATATTAAAACGTAAATATTATTTTTAAAACATATTTTAAAATTAATATTACTATTATTTTTATTTTTGACATAAGTTTTAAAAATAATATTACATTTTATACAAAATTAATTCATAAAGGTATAAACATTTGTCGTTTTTTGTTAACAGAGCAAAAAGTTTATTAAATTAAAGATAAAAATTGGAGTTAAATATCTTATAGTAATGTATTTCTTAAAATAAAAAAAATCGTAACATAAGATTAGTAAAGGTTGAATGCTATATCAGTGAGTGAGGATATCGAAGACTCTTAAAAATGCCGGCGTAAAAAGCCGTACAAACAAAGCGCAGACTATGGCGTAATTGTCCATGGGCGGCGAAGTTCTCTTATTATATAGGAGATCCACCTACTCCTTTGTCCGCTATACCATAGAAAAATATAAATAACCAAGTTGATTTAAATTAGCTACCGAATGACCCAGACATTCATATATAACAAAATTTTCGCGCAAATCACACAACCCTCTCAGTTCATTGACTCGCGAAATTTCGTTGATACAATACTAATTTATTTAAATTAGGGATCCGGGCTCATCTCCACGTAATATGTTTTCTCGTTATTCAAATTAATATAATGATGCAGGAAGTGCTTTGCATAAAAATTTATTACGTCTTAGATAACTGTTTTTTAAGTTAATTCGAAAGAGAAAGCTAATTTAGACTTACAACCAATTTCCGTAATACTTATATGTAGAAATTAATTATTTTTGAAATATGTCTTTATAAAGTAGTTGAGCCGGCAGATGTTCGAATATGGGTCCAATGTGAGGCTGGTAGCAAAGACAGATGTATATTAGAACAATTATAATGTAATTTATAATTTACTCGATCTTTAGAAGGGCTTAACAGTGGCCGGGCCAGTGTCTTAACAGAGTCGCACCCGTAGGAATGCAAGCACAGACGCACAAATTGGGCCGGCTCGTCCGAAGTGATATCACGGGCTCACAGAATACTTGGCGTGAAACGGTACTTGTATTGTTGAGTGAGGATATCAGAAGCCCTTGAAATGTTAACGATTAAATGGCGTAAAAAGCCGCCAACACAGTCAAAGCGCAGACTGTGACGTGATTGCTGATGGGCGGCTGTGTTCTCTTATCATATGAGAGAATCACCTGCTCCGTTGTCCGTTATATGTATTTAAAATTGAATGGCTATGTAATGCATATAATTGGCGTATTTGAATTGTAGATAAAGTAAGCGGTTTGTCAAACACAACAGATGTTGTACGGAGATATAATTTATCCGAACTTCGTTTAAAGTTTCAGCATTGTTTCCCGTTCATGGAAGTTATGCTAAAGATGTATTGTTCGTGGCTTGTGTAACTTGATGTAACTTGAGTTCTGTCGGGTCTATACACTCTTGGCCAAAAGTACACACACTAGTAAAAGTTTCAGCCGTATCACCTTAATGATTTTCGTTTCACAAGTGAGATTTTTTAAGAATTTGTGCCGCACTCAGCAATAAGCTGTGTACGGAGTGTGTTCCAAATCGATACGACTTGGGGACCTTAAAAAAAGAGCAACGCACCCTCGGCTTAGTTACGACTGGGGGTGTCCATGGGCAGAGGTCTTCTTATCCAGGAGGACCCTATAGAACCTTTTTAGCACGGGAATTTCTTCTATTTTTAGCATGGGAATATTCATATGGGATTTGAAGTTGTTACTCGTAGAATATCAGCATAATTATACATACCAGCTATGTTATTCGATTTGTTTTCGATATTCTATTATACTTACTTTTTTACTATACGGATTTCCTTTCACTCAAAAATACAAAACAATTAATTCTAACTACAAAACCGAGTTATTTCTACTGTAAAGCACTTGGCGTGGCAGGAATATAAGGTCGGGGTCGCGCCGACCCCACATTCCACTACGTTCGAGGGGTCTCATTGACGGTTAATGAGGCCCTCTTTATCTCGTACAACGCTGTCTTTATTTGAATTAATATCGACTCCATTTATAAGCTAATATTTTATACAAACATAAGGACGTAAAGGATAATGGCGATACACATGTATTTAATGAGCTTAGCTGTTATAAATAATCAAAGAGTTATTGAAATATCGACTTTAATAGCGATAGTAATTAATTTAGTATTCATATTTGCGCTGAAGTGTTCTTGTAAGCTTTCGTAAAGTCAGCAGTACTGGGTTCGAGCACTTCGGAATCGGAGCACTTGGATCTCCTATACTGTAAGAGAACACCGCCATCCATTAAGAACCGCGCCACTATCCGCGCATTGGTTGGGTTGCTTGTTACGCTACTTGAGCAGCACTTTTTAAGGGCTTCCGATATCCTCACTCACTTCGCGAAACACAGTACAAGCAACGTTACACGCTGAGTAATCTCTTAGCCCGTGGTCGGACGAGCCGGCCCAAATAGTGAGTCAGCATATGCTTGGGCAAGGCTCTCCCACGGGTGCGAGAGTAGTAGGACACTGTCAAGCCCTTCCAGAGACCGGGATGTCCAGACCGGGATTCCAACGAATGAAAGCACTTAGCTACGAGGCTCTCAAAAGTAGTATTATTAGATCGGGTTGCCATACTAAATATGTGTGTGATTGTGTGTACGACGTCCGCATAAATTACTAATACGGATAAGTAAACAGACGTTCATACGGATGGAACATATCCAAAAATTCACGTCGAATTGTCCAACAGCCTTTTTGTGAAGATCGCTTTAAATCGGATGTATTTAGTTTAAGAAGGTTTTACTGCACAATGGCTATACATGCCTTTATGAGATAATTAAGTAACCCCCTTGCAAGTTAAAGTTGGTCGCAGCCGGTGGCAGGTGTGCACACATCTGCTTAACGGTCGTTCCTATTGACAGTTCGTAGGGAATATTCCGACGCGAGCTAAGAATAACATTGCAAGCTCGCTATTTAGAAATTCTAAGGGTATTTAAAGAAAGATGTCTGTCACTAAGTGGATAAATGTGATGTGAGCATATAAACTATATGTTTTTTTTATAAAAATAGTGGCCAAGGAGAAAAGCCTAGGAAAAGCGGTCCTCCGCACATGGACACGCACAGCCCTCGATGGGTGCGATACCGGTCTTTTAGGTATAGGTACACTCTTTGAAGGTCGCCTAGACGTATTGGTTTGGAAATACCTCCACATTCACGTGGTGGTACTTGATAGATCTTATTATTAACAAATTGAAATAATTCATACCTATTTTTTTAAATTTTTATGGTAGAGCACAACGGAACCGGTGGGCTTCTTTTATGGTAAGAGAACACCGCCTCCTTTAGACAACCATTGTATGCGTGTATATATTTTATACGTTATATATAAAAAACAACGCCTTAATAGAACTATTAAGACGCGCCAATGAATATAATTAAAACAAGCTTATTAATATTGTTTAATCGTCTGTGGGTTTTGTCAATGCATAATGCCCGTGACTCAATGTTTGTTTAATATTTATTAAATTCTATAGTCTATACACGCGGCGGACTGGACAAAATATTGACATTTAAAATAAAACAGCCTTTGGAATTTAAACTCTAGTTCAATTACAAATTCCTTATCCTATGCTAGCCTCGTACTCGTTTTTCGCAGTTTTCATAAAAAATATATAATAGGTGAATGTAATCACACTTATATTATGTCGTATCTTCTATCACTTTCACCATAATGTGCAATTTCTTTGCAAAAGTGAGATAGAACACTTGGAGTTCATATTTTTACATGATTGATAACCCCATATGTGAATTATACACGTGAACATCCATACCCATGTATGAACTGCTTGTATTTTATGTTTGTAAGGGGGAGATTGTGGGGGGTGCTGAATATGCCGAGCGCTGTAGGTACCTACATTATGATAGTTTGACCGTTTCTTCTTCGCCTTACTTTACAAAATGTCTTGAGTTTTCGGGTCAATATATAGCCTTTGTTATAAACTCATAAATGAGGCTTTCTATTGGTAAAAGAATTTAATATCTATATCTGAAATTTAATATCTATATCTTAAAGGTAAAGTTTGTATATATATATATATATATATATTATAGTATAGTGGACAACGGAGTAGGTTGATCTCTTATGGTTAGAGAACACCATTGCCCATGGACAACCGCGCATTGGTGTGTTGCCGGCTTTTTACGCCGCTTAAGCGGCACTTTTAATGGCCCCTGATAACCTCACTCACTCTGCGAAACACAAAACAAGTACCGTTTCACGCTGAGTATTCTGTGAGCCTGTCGTATCACTTTGGACGAGCAGGCTCAATTTGTGCGCCAGCTTATGGTTCAGCATGGCTCTCCCACGGGTAAAATATTATATATATATAAAGGTAATGCAATACGCTTTTACAATAGCATCCCAGAAAACGGCCAAATCTTTGTGAAAATAAATTTAAAAAACTGTCAATGAACATTTGCGATAAAGCATACTATAATGTTAATGATTTTATAAATCAAGTCACGCCTTGCGAATAGGGTGTTCATGCCAAGCATTATCAGAGCTAGTTTTTGTTATAATTTAAGTACCTCACGGAAGCCAAATAATTACACCCACTGAGTTTGTTTCGCAGGTTTTTCTCAGTCGACTTGGTTTGGAACCGGCGGTACACTGACTTTGACGTTCAGCGAGCTGAATTTTTGAATTTATGTTGTATAAAAATATTTAATTTTAGTCATTTCATTTATATATATTAGTATACATACTTGTATGTGTATAGGTATTCTATGCAGAACAATGTCAAAATTTATGCGTGTATCATTTTTGTAATACAAAATTGAGAACTCGATGCAACAGTAAAATTTATCTTAGTCAGACTTCCGTTAATATTACTATTGCTAGCTGAGTTAAACAAAGCAAGGATATGTCAATTAGAAATAACGCACGGAAACCAGTTTTTTTTCATGATTCATAGTCTGTGAAGGGGAACGAAGCATGTTTGTCCTTGGTAATACAATTCTCACGTTTCCTCAGTGCATGATATCATATGCCTTTCAAGAAACAATTTACAAGTTAATATTTTTATGGTATAGCGGGCAATTGCGGGCAAATCCCGGTCCGGAGAATTATAAATTATAATTTAATTAATAATTTATTCGGTCTCTGGAAGGGCTTGACAGTAGCCGGGCGAGTGTCTACTGTCGCACCCGAGGGAGAGCCATGCTGAAGCATATGCTGACGCATAAATTGGGCCGGCTCGTCCGAAGTCATACCACGGCACACAGAATACTCAGCGTGAAACGGTACTTGTACTGTGTTTCGCATAGTGAGTGAGGATATCGGAGGCCCTTAAATAGTGCCACTTAAGCCGCGTAAAAAAAGCCTGTAACACAACCAATGCGCGGACTATGGCGCGGTTGTTCATTGCCGGCGGTGTTCTCTTACCATATTGGAGTTCCACCTGATCCGTTGTCCACTGTACTATAAAAAAATTGAACATGTCTATTTCCTCTATGGTAAGAGATCACCGCTGCACATGGACAACGGCGCCACAAATCGCTTTAGTTGTGTTGCTGGCTTTTAACACCGCTACCGTATAAAATGCTGTTACAAAACAGTTTAAAAAAATCGGATTTTAGCAAAGTTGATAAGTAAAATAATATATGACTTGAGAAGACTGTTGCATTAATTGACGATTCTTTCCGTGTTTATCCGTTATTGTTCATCTAAAAATAGAAGCCTCAATTTTTATTGGATTCAATTTGGCATAACAAGCGTGAAATTAGTCTCGACCGTTAACAGTCAGGACTGGTGTTTTCTATGGGATATTGATACCACTGGCTCATAGTATACTAGATTGAAATGCATGTGCTTCGCGGAGTTAAAGGATGCCGGAGGCCCACTAAATTATACCCGCTTGAGTTGCGTAAAAGCCGTAAAAGCAAACAAATCGCGGATTGTTGTTTAGTTGTTCATGCGATGGCGATGATCACTTACCATCACGGAAATTCACCTGTTCCGCTGATGGCTATATAATAAAAGAATATATTATCCGTGTCTTTGTTAGTTGCCAAACTTTGACCCATTTTTATGAATTATTTTATGGTATAGCAGACAACGGAACAGGTAAGTTCTCCTATATGGTAAGATAACATCGCCGCCGATGGACAACAGTGCCATATTCCGCACTTCGGTAGTGTTGCTGGATTTTTACACCGCTTGAGCAACATTCATTCACGGGCGATATCCACCACTCACTCAGTAAAACACAGTACAAGCACCGTAGCCGAGCATTTTATTAGCCCGTGGTATCAATTCGGACGAGCCGGCCCAATAATTTCGCCAGCATATGCTTCAGCATGGCTCTGTCACAAGTGAAAAGAGTATTTATGTAGTAAATTTTAAAAGTATATATCGTAAAATTTCGACTCTCCCAATTATATATTTTTTTCGTTATAACATTTAACTCAAATTCCTAAGATATTTGAACTCAATTTCTAAGACTAGGAGGCATTCAAGACTGCATTCTATAAATTATTATAACTGTATATTATCGAAGCTGAATGATGCTGTTAGCAATAAAGTAAAAGTGCTCAACACGATTCGCGGTGTGAAATTATATATTTCACACCTTATTGCTGGTTTTTCCTAATATGTGTGTGGATGTGTAAGGAAAATCGATTTGTTTATTAAAATGTCATAATATTATGGCAGGAGGAAGGAAAATATCGCGATTTATTTTAAAAACACTTAATGTGACTAATTTAAATAGAGTAAATAAATGAAATAAAAATAATAAATAAAAAAAGTTATAATTTAAGGCCGGCAACGCATCCACGGCCCACCAACGGCTGGGGCAGCTCATGGGCGGAGCTTAACCTAGGTGTGCCTCCTGTTCAGTTGCCTACATAGTTTCGTATAAAAAATGATAAAGCAGTTTTCCATTATCATAAAGTTGAAATTAATATTTCAGATTTAACTTCAGATATTAATGTTCTCTACATTTAGAGTTTTTTTTCATAAGACTTTTACTCGAGTTCTTTCAAAAGTATTTCAATAATTGGTCTTTTTCAGCCTTTGTTTGCCAAGTTATCCGACTATAAAGATGAAAACACAAAATACGTACGTGATATGTAAGCTATGTATTTTGTTCATTTTTTATTCTATTGGTGGCAAACGAGCAGGATGCTGACTTAGGAAAAATGGTCCTCCGCCCATGGACACCCCCAGCCCTTGCAGATTGCTTATTATTCTAGTCAGCACATTTGGTCAGTCATAGCATGTATCCATAGAAATTAGTTAAGTTCAATTACATAATCTGTGCGTGACACTTGTAATTTGTATTAGAGCCTAAAAAAGATATCTAATAAAATCTATTTGTTGCACCCGTGGAAAAGCCATACCGACGCATTAATTAGCCCGGCTCGTCTGAAATGATACCACGGGCTGACAAAATACTCAGCGTGCAAAGTCACTTGTATTCTGTTTCGATAAGTGACTAAGTATAGCGGAGGACTTGAAATTATGGCGCATAAGCGACGTAAAAAGCCAACAGTAACCAGTAGTAACACAACCAAAGCGCGGCCTCTTGTATGGTTGTCCATAGGTGGCGGTGTTCTCTTACCATATAGGAGACCACCTGCATGGATGTCCATACACACACAAACACAGATATAATAAGAGAAAGTTTGTACCACAGTTCTCATTCTCATCATCTCTATTATCATCTCATTAAAATAACTAATTTAAATAATGAAAAACAAGAAATATACACTTGATTTAATACAAAAATTAATAAATCAAAGTATAGAGAACTAATTTATTTATGAATGTGTAAGTCGTAACATGAAAGCATTAATGTGTAGTATTTTTAATGCATTTTATACTAAAACTATAGCTTATGAATTTTCTTAACTGTAATGTGTCTACGTAAAATACACAAATTTTCACTTCACAGAAGTAATGATTTACTTATTTAATTACATTGGATACCATTTAAATATCAAAAAAAAATCCTTAATTTTGAATTGTGTTATTCGTGGCATACTAAATGTCACTGTCAGTAAATGTAATTACACTCTCGTGTGTGCACCGAAACACAGCTGAGTGTTAATGTTTTAATTGAAATTAAATGCATTATCAATTCCTGTCGCAGTAATTTTGCAAACCTGTTTGAGGTTATTCAACTTTGAACAAAAACCTAATGTTGTCATGCAATATTATTAGCAAAGGGTTTTTGTACGCAGTAATCATAAGTTGAAAAGAATAAATTCTTGCTTGGGAGTTGGTATTTGCATATTGAATTTTATAAATGCTATAGACTTAATCTTTGATTTATGTTAAGTACTTTACAAATTTGGAGTTAAATTGTGAATTCATATTGCAAAATCATTTTTAATTCGTTTTATCTAGGTTAAAAATTAAATACATAAGATAAGCATATATCTTGAGCGTTCCAAAATGTAAAAAGGGCTAACATGGCATTCTTTGGTACATCCATATATTCCTTATTGGAACAGTATGTTGATAGATACAGATTATACGAATTTAAGCGACGCAATATTGGTATTACGAAGATAATTGAAGATACTGAGATAACAGATAACCGCTGTCCATGGACAAACGAATCACAGTTCGCGCTTTGGTTGCGTAGCCGGCTTTTCACACTGCTAAAGTATAATTTAACGGGCTTCTGTTATAATCATTTAACGAAATACAATTCAAATATTGTTTCACGCTGATATTCAAATTACGAAACAAAATCAAAACTAAAAGTCAATATATAGCGAAAGACTCCGTAACATAAACTTGACGTCAAGTTAACTTTATTAGAACTTCAGTTTAGTTTAATATAATAAGTAAGCAATTCACTTGTCGCAATATTGACTTTGTCTAGAAGAGTTTGGGTAAGCCTGGAAGCATACTCAATTAAACAATATAACATATATATATTATTAAAATATATATGTCTATATATTTTAACAATAATATACAAATGTATATATTTTAATAAAATTGTGAGGCAAATTATGGGTAGGAGACTCACTAGGACAAGTGGTTCATTCCAGCCAGTCTATCCTCAATCTGAATACCTGGTGATACATTTTAACTAGAGATATATTTTTTTAAATATTTTTTTGACGATTTAAAAGTGCTTTTGAGCCCAGTATTAAATATGATGATATAATGATATTTTTTTTCATTCATTTTGTTTTCTTTGTTTGTTTCTGCTAAGCTTAGTCGCGGTTGCGTGCCGGCCTTTAAAGGTATACCTATGTTTTTATTTTACATCAATATTATTTGAATAGATTCATGAAAACTGATTTTATTTCAATCATCCCTGTACCCTTAAATATTTATATGTATTCTTACTATATAAACTTTGGTTCAGGTTTCATTGTTTGTATATTGTGTTTATGTTGTGTTTGTATGTTTCTCTTTAATCACTGACCATGTTTTTGCTTGATTCTCTGTCATTATTTTCGTAAATATTACTGTATTGACACTGGCAAAATTGTAATCATAAGTCATAGAAGGAAAAAGATAAGAATTACCAAGCAAACAGTCAACTTAAGTAGAATTATTGTTGCGTGATTAAAACGTCTTAAACAATCCCTTTAAAATCGTTAAGCGAACCTTTATCTTGGGATATTAATTGCCTTACATAAAGCCTTATGTAAAGTGAGTCACGTGCATGCGATATGCTAAGTATTGCCAGCCAATCCAAACGTTTGACATGCACGCATACTACAACGTCGCACGTTTGGAAATTCATTCCAAACGTTGAAAGACATTGTAAAATTGAATTCATATTATGAATACATGTATATATTTCTGTAATTTTAAAATAACGGCAGTTAAAATATTTTTTTACCAACACTCAATAAATGTATTTTAATAGTATAGAGATTAACGAAGCTGGTGCGTCTTCTATATGGTAAGAGAACACCGCCGTCCATGGACAACCGCGCTACAATCATCGCATTGGTTGTGTTGACAACTTTTTACGCCGCTTAAGCGGCATAGTTTCAAGGCACTACTTACTCAGCGAAACACAGTACAAGTACCATTTCACGTTGAGTATTCTGTGAGCCCGTGGTATCTTCGGGCAAGCCGTTACAATTTGTGCGTCATCACATTCTTCAGCATGGCTCACCCACAGGTGAGGCGGGTGCGACAGTCTTAAGATTTTCATATTAACGACATCCGACTGTATTAAAATTTAGAATGTTTTCATATGAGCTTAAAATTAATTTATATGTGTTATGACGCACGTAACCTAAACAAATCGTATTGTAGTCGATTCTCACGGTTTTACTTGATGCGAAAGTAAGGTGAAATTATTCATATTTCTTGTTATTCTTTTGTTCTGACATAAATATTTATATGGCGTCCATATATGTTACTTCCTACGTATACTGAAAGTTCTCTTGATCTTTGTGATTACATACGTCTGCGGTTGGGAGGAGATTTTGTTAGGTTTTGAGCCTATTTCAGACTCCATCCAGCTCTCGCAAAGGTTTCGATATCTTTGAGAAATTTGCGTATTAATTTATGGATAAGTTGTACCATTTTGAGAGGAAACAAAATGATTTATATTATTATTATGTCTCTCAGAAATAGGTGTCCACAATATTTGTATTTCTAAAAATGTTTAATTATGTGTTGTATATTATATAAATAAATAAAATTTCAGCTATATAATAACTAAGTATGCCAACAAGTGCAAAACACTCAGTGTAGTTTACTTACGAGTCCTTGTTTTGATTTAAATTATCCATCTCACACTTTATTTATTAATTAAACTTTTAAAAAGTGGGATATGCAAAAATTATAAAGTTCAATTTAAAAGAGGGTAGCGTTAGGCTGCATTCCCCCACCGTAAGTGGCTGAATGCCTATTTTCAACGTCTCTCCTACACTAACAGACAAATATGTATAATAAAATGAATAGTTTGACCAATACAGAACATTAAAATAACCAAATGTAACACTATAAGGTTTAATTGTTTTAATACAAATTAAAATAATCAGTGTCGAGAATTTGAGGTAATCTCTCACGATCAAGACATTCAGATTCAACCAGTGATTTTATTTTTATTTTTATAAAATGGGAGACAAACGATGAATGGACATTCTCAGCCACTGCTGGGTTGCGGGTTCGTTGCCTGCTTTTTAGGGATTGGAAATACCGGGATAGTGAGACAGCAGCTCTAAACTTACCCAAAACTTTATTACACTATTGTAGTACTAAAAAGTTTACATAAGTATAAGTTTTAATATACCTAATTTATCATCATCAGCCTATCAAGTCCACTGCTGGACTGCCTCTCCCAAAAACGACTCTCCCACCTATTGCGATCTGGATCCAGCGGTTTTATGAGATGGTCTTTCCTTCGCGTGGCGGGACGTCCCACTCTATGTTTTCCGGTACGCGGTCGCCACTCAAGAACCTTTCTTCCCCATCAGTTATTATTTCGTCGAGCGATGTAGCCAGCCCATTGCTACTTCAATTTAATAATACGGCGGGCAATGTCGGATCGGTTCCTCTGCGGATAATCTCATTTCTGATTTTACCTCGCAGCGAGACTCGGAGCATAATATACCTAAGATTGGATTTATTGCTTAAATTGCAAACTCACTTTCTCCGGTAGTTAGTAAGAATTAGTTGCTTGTGAATTGTAAAGATGTGTATGAAAACTCCAGTATCATGCAGCAGAGAAACCGGAACGATTCTGACGCTAGGAAATTGAATTTTCTCACGCACATACACTACCTACTAATATAATACGTTATGAATTATTTAGTCAGATCTTTTTGCAATTTGTGAGTTTATATTTAAATAGTTGACCCGGCAAACGCTTTGCACTATGAATTATGCAGTTTTTTATTGTATAGCGGACATCGGAGCAGGTGCGTCTCCTATATCATACTGTGTTCTCTTACCATAAAGAAGACCCGCTGTCTTCCACTATAGCATAAAAATCTCTGATACTAGTTGAATACTAAGTGCAATATCACTTTCACTCTTACGGACTTACTTGTACCGCCATCCACAATAGTATAATTACTATATCATTAAAGCTTTTAGATTCAGATGCTTAAGAAACCCAATTACATTAACAACTCGGTTGGTTCTTATTGCTAACTAAAAATACCGGCCGTATGCAAATGAGTCATTAACAGGATAAAACTTGAAAGAAAACAGAACCGGCCGAATGAAACACAACGCTTCAATGAGCATAACGAATAATGTCTGTTCCTTTATACAATATACAGTTTATCATTGCAGCAATATTACCATTCAATTAGCTTCAAAAAGAAGCGATTTTTATGTGGTAGAGCCATGCTGACGCAGTAATAGGGCCGGTTCATCCGAAGTGATATCACGGGCTTACAGAATACTTAAAGTAAAATGGTAGTTTTACTTGAAACGGTACTTCTGGTATGTTTCGCTGAGTGAGTGAGGATATCGAAGGCACTTAAAAATCCCGCTTAAGTGGTGTGAAAAGCCAGTAACACAACCGATGCGCGGACTGTGGCGCTGGTACATTGGCGGCTGTGTTCTCTTACCATTAAGGAGAACACACCTGGTCCTTTGTTCACTATTCAATAAAATATGCGTACTAAAGAGTTAAGTTATAAAATATAGGCTTGAAATCTTGTACGATTATACTTAAAAGATTATTGATCATGGCGTAATGTGTAATAAACAGTCAACTCTATTTTTGAACTAATAGATATTCCGTACGTGCTTCTCGGCTGTATTACGTACACAGCTTTCGTAAACATTCAGTGTAATTGCTTTCTGATCTTCAATAGAGCCTTCTGATATAGATTTCTCTAACCGTATTTCTTATTATTTATCCCTTTACAAAAATAGTGATGTTTTTCCACGCATTCACAGCATACTACAGTAAAGTTCATGTGCTGGATATCGTTGGATGTGTGAAGATGTCACAGGCCCGTGAAATTATACCGCTCAAGTAAAAATTCGGCAACACAGAATACTCAGCGTGAAGGGGTAATTGTACTGTTTTTCGTCTTCAAATGCCGCTTAAGAGGCGTAAAATGCCGGCAACACAACCAATGCGCGGACTGTGGTGCAGTTGCCCATGGGCGGCGGTATTATCTTACTATATAGGAGACCCACCTGCTCTGCTGTCCGCTATACTATAAAAATATAGAGAGGATTCACCTGCTCCGTTATACAATAAAACAATTTATAAAAAAAGTTCATATTGTTTAATATTAATGTATGAATAAGGTGAATGTATATTAAAAAAATATTTAGTATTAGCAATCAATCAAATCATTCATTTATCATAGGATTTCACAATCATTTGATAATTGTTGTATAATATTTACAACAGTCGTTAACATAAAAAGTTAGTTTTAGGATTATTCATGTTTAAAACATTATTTTCATCATTTCAGCCGTAAGACGTCCACTGCTGGACATAGGCCTCCCCCTTGGACCTCCATGAATAATAAATAGTATAATTAATATAAGCTTATGCAATGTACATGGGAGATCATATTGCCGTCTATATCGCGTTATCAGTTTTCAGAGCGTGAATATTCTCGGTCTTATAATGTACACAATTTTACGTCTTTAAATAGGACGACACAACTGCGCAACATCCGGTATTACATGGGAATAATGGGACAGTCTGCTTCTGTCATATTGTGCATGTTTTTTAAGATTGTAGGATTTATTATCCTATGTATATCCTTTCTTTATAATAGTTTAGCGGACAACGGAGTACGTCTTCCTATATGGTAAGAGAACAGCGCCACCCATGGACAACCGCGCCACACTCCGCGTTTTAGTTGTGTCACCGGCTTTTTACGCCACTCAAACATTTTAAGGGCAATGATATCGTCTATCACTCGGCGAAACACAGTAGAAGCACCGTTTTTAAGTATAACTACTATTACACGAGTATTCTGTGAGCCCGTGGAGTAGTTTGGGACGAGCCGCCCCAATTAGGGCATCAAAATATGCTTCAGCATGGCTCTTCTAGGAGAGACTAAGTGTTATTGAGAGCCACGAAGCGAGAGGTATGTGTTTGAAATACCATTCCGAATATTTATACTGTAATTTATTCGGTCTTTGATAGGGCTTGACAGTGACCGGGCGAATGTCTTAACGCTGTCGCACTCGTAGGAGAGCCATGCCGAAGCATATGCTGACGCTCAAATTACGCGCTTAGAATTACATTAAAATTGAGTTGAACCACTCTTAACATTTAGAGGTATTAAAATTGTACCTACATTGAACTTTCTCAAATTACCATTTTCGGCGTCGTGTATATTATTTTTTTTAACCTTTAATTAATATATTCCTATATATTCTTAAAAGTGTGCTAAATGATTCAGTTAATTGACTGTGTAATTGTTCAGGCGATGACTTAAATAGTTAAAATTTAACTGTCATTATCATTGTACAAACAAGGTGACATACTTAATGACAATTGTATATAGTTTAGCCTCTTAAGGAAATCCAAAATTACTCACAACTTATTCACTCGAGGGATAGATAACAAATATCTTTTCCTAGTAGATTATTAATATAACACATAACAATACTCTTGACATATTTGAATTGAAAATTTGTGTAAAACATCAATGACTTTTCTTTTATTTATTTTATAGAGGACTACGGAGCAGGTGGATCTCCTATATGGTAAGAGAATACCGGTCATGGACAAGCGCGCCACAGTCCGCGCATAGGTTGTGTTGCTTTTGACGCCTCTTAATTTGAAGGCGAAACCCAGTACAAGTACTATTTCACGCTGAGTATTCTGTGGACCCGTGGTATCTCTTCGGACGAGCCGGCCCAATTAGTGCGTCAGCATATGCTTCAACATGACTCACCCACGGGTACAAAAATTAATTATTAACATATTATAGACTACCTTTTAATTAATTATAAAAAGGATAATATTTTTTCGTATCTAATAAACTAGGAGAATTAAATTACGTAGTACCAACTCAATGTCTGCGAGTTTTCAGTCAATTGCTTAAGGTCTATTCAAGAAATTGTTCATTGTTTTAGGTTCATAATTCGACAAAAACATGGGCGACACAGTTCACATTAGGAATTACTAGTTTCCTTACATAAATATATTCGATTTAGTCCAGAATATTGCATTATCATCAGCCTATCAAGTCCACTTCTGGACATAGGCTCCCCCCAAAATCGCCCACCTTTTACGATCTTGACTGATCTGGATGCAGCAGTTGCCCGCGACCTTCATGAGATCGTCTTTACATCGCGACAATATATACCAGCATCTAACCATTCAGTATTAAGAGTTGTTTTGTATGTTGTTTAATACAAAATAAAGTTATGCGATTATATGTCTGGGATAATATCTAAGTGGGAAGCTGTATAAGTGCACTTAAAACGACGTGGGAGGGGACGGAATATTATCTAAGCAACATCAATAATTCTATTTAAACAAGAAAAAATATTTATTTTAAGTGGCCAGATGCTAAAGTAGACTACGTTCTAAGTAAAGCCATTTTATATACATTTTCTGACATTGGGAGTTATCTTTTGGTTTTTATAGTATAGCGGGAAACGGAGCAGGTGGGTCTTCTCTATGGTAAGAGATTACCACCGCCCGTAAAGAGCCTTGTTGAAGCATATGCTGACGAACTTATTGGATCGGCTCGTCCGAAGTGATATCAGGGGCTCACAGAATACGCGTGAAACGGTACTAGTGCTGTGTTTCGTAGAGTGAGTGGGAATATCGGAGGCCCTTGAAAGTTCCGCATAAGCGGCGTAAAAATCCAGCAACACAACCAATGCGCGGACGTTCTCTTATCATTTATAAGAGACCCATCTGCTCTTTTTCCGCTATACCATAAAAACATAAATAAAAGTCATTTCAGTTGCAGAGAACGAGTATAAATAGGTTTTAGTGAAAAATTAATTTTATCTTTCTCGTTATATGAATATAAAAGACTGTGATGTTGGAACGTTGCAGTAACTTACTCCAGCATCCGCTCGTCTCGGATAAAGGGATTTATTTATAGAATGAATCGCTAACTTAATCATCGTAACGTTATTTTTTTATATTTTATTAAAATACGAGGCAAAGGCAGCTCCTTATGGTTTTATTTCTGGTTGTTAAAGAATAGATACACTTTTTTTAATGTAAAATGGTTATACGGCTGTGGCTGTGTAAATATATGCTTATTTTTATTATACAAATCTTCGAAATATTTAGATTTTAAGATGAATAGCGTGTTTAAGCTTTTGTTTGCAGCTAGTCTATGAATCTAATTTAAAGTTAAATGTCAATTGTCAAATTTTAAACGGCGAATTGAAAGAGTCGCAATATGTCGTGTTGACAATTTAAATTTTTTTATATAACGACATTTGAAAGGTCTAAACAACTTAGCTATTATTATTATATGATTTATTGTTTTCTATTTCTTTTTTTTTTAATTTCTTTTATTTAATTTTTTTTCAGGAGCCGGTGATTTGACGCCGATTTATCTTTGCCGTGTGATATTTTAAGTTATCTTCATGGTATTCAATTGTAAGTTTCTTTTTGTTTCTTTTTTTGGTTATTTTATATATATGCTTTATAATTTATATATTATCGTTCAAATTATATATTTATGGCTTTATATTTAATATAATTTCTTGATATTTCATATCTACTCTAATTATTGGCGAAAATAAAACCATCTGAATAATGGGGTATTATATAGCCAATATGTGATACTGAGTTCTTAATTTAGCAATGTAATACTTAGTTTGGTACATTTTTATATGGAATCGGTGGCAGATGATCAGAAGCTTCATCTAGGATAAACGGTCCGAATATGAACATTCCTAGCCCTTGCAGTGCCGCGGGTGCGTTGTCGACTTTTGAGGGATAGGTACGCTCTATATAGGATAGGTACGGCTAAGAGCTGATTCTACAGAGTAGTGGTGTGTGGCACAAAATCCATAAAAACGGGCAGTTGAGGAACGACAACCATCGAGGTAATACAGATGAAATATAAACCTATTTATTTAGTAGTATTATATTAGTTTGGATATCTCGTTTAAATCGTAATTGTGTTAAGTAGGCGTTGCCCTCATTTCCTGAAGCGGTCATGGCGCAGGTGTGTCCTTAGAACGAATACAAGATCAAATATAAAAGGAATTGATTGCTTTTCACTTAGAGCCTTAAATTTTTTATATATTCGCATTCTATATTAGGTCATCGATCGATTGGTGTCTTAATAAACCGAAAACGTGGCAATCAATTCAATCTTTTTTTGGACCAATCCTATCTCGTCCTAGGGTCGATTTAAAACAAACAAAGGGGTCCTGCGATATATTTTTGAGATTTTCAATACGTATAGATTTTAAATTATTACATGTCTTATAGTATTACTTAATTTGAAGCTTCAAAATTATTCAATAAAACTCATTTGACATTGTAATAGATTTACATTGTAATGGTTTGATTATTTTTTAAGAAAATAGAGAGCTCTACGTTGGGTGACTAAAGAAGATCTGAGTGGCTCAAGTGGTCCTCCGCCCATGGACACTCCAAGCTCCTGTTGGGCCGTATAGTTGCCGGCATTAAATAGAGTGATTTTTACGTTTTACCAATCAATTTAATAATTGATAAATAAGAATTTATTTAATAAATATTAACCATTCTTATTGTATTTAACGTGTTAATATTTCCCTTTAAGTTTATTATTTCAGTTTCATCTATTTTTAGGATCCATCAAGGATTTTCCCTAATGATTACGCCATAATACTCATAATCATTGTTAAACTTGAAATAACTTTGTGCAAATTATAAAGCTGAAAAGTTTGTTTGTTTGCGTTAATCTCACGAACCGCCAGTTCGATTTTAAAAATTATTTCTTTCTTGGATAGTCCATTTATCGAGGAAGGCTTTAGGATAAATTATTATTTTTTTTAATTACGAATCGTTACTAAAAGATGTAATAATTACCAACTAATGACTTAGCAAGAAGGTTGTTTGTGAGTGTGTGTGTTAAAATTATTATCTCTTATGTTTAAAAATCCATGCGAGGCCGGGTTGCGCTACTAATATGATATAAAACGTATGCACAACAGGTTTCGAATCTCAATCACAAATGTATAAAATCTTTAATGGCGTCGCCTAGCAACGCTTCCGAGAGGACCAAGGTCGGAGTGCTGCGGAGTTCAATGTTGTTCAATTAATTAAATGTTGAAATATTTACTAAAGCTATTAATTGAAAATTCATAGAATACTCAGCGTGAAGCGGTAGTTGTACTAGAAACAGTACCTCTACTGTGTTTCGCTGAGTTTGGGAGGTTATCGGTGGCTTTTAACAATGTCGATTAAGCGGCGTAAAAATCCGGCAACATAATCTACGCGCGGACTCTCGCGCGGTTGCCCATCGCCGGCGGTGTTCTATTACCATAAAGGAGACCATTCGTTCTCCATAAAAACTATACAAAAATCATAAAAAAACTCTAGCTTAAGGAGTCTACCGTGAACTCTGAAGCTTGGGATTCGATCGCCTCGGATTGAATTTATAATTTATTCAGTTTTTTGAAGGGCTTGACAGTGGAAGTGCGAGTGATTAATATTGTCTTACGTGTTAGACATCTATATTGAGGCATTACTGATGCACTACTTGAAAAGTGATACCATGGGCTCACAGAATAGCAGCGTGAAACATTTGTTTCGCCGAATGAGTGTGCTGGGAAAAGACAGGAACACAACCAAAATGCGATTGTGGCACGGTTGTAGATACATGTGCCGCCTTGATTTCTTACTATAGAAGAGATTGATTACCCGCTACATAATAAAAAAACGTACGATTTGGTAACGAAGTATAAATTTTGTCTATTTAGTAATTTCTTTTCTAATATAATATGCCAAAAGGCTGACATATTTTCTTGACTTTGATATTATTGTATATGTAAGCGCTCCTTATCTTGTTGTAATTAAATTTTCGTGACATCAAAACCTACTAAGAACATTGTTTAAGTACAGAATCCCGTTATTACGCACAAAGGTCATATTATAAACAGAATTTGCACTTTGTCCTCCGCCTGTAAAGGGTCTCTCTGGTACCTTCGATTTGGGGTAGTTGAACTGCGTCGTAATTAACGGGTGCTGTAAATTTAAATTGGATCCACTTCCTGGCTAAATTTCAGTGCAATCACCTCTGAGAATCTGCCAAGGGTCTAACTATTAATTTAATTAAGTTCTATATGTCAATTAGAGAGATTTAATTATTATTGTTTTATTTTTATTCTATAGCCGACAACGGAGCAGGTGGGTCTCCTAAATGATAAGAGAACACCGCCGCCCATGAACAACCGCGCCACAGTCCGCGCATTAGTTGTTTTACCGGCTTTTTATGCCGTTTAAGCGGCCCTTTGAAGGGTCTCCAATATTTAATATCCTCACTCACTCTGCGAAATACAATATAAGTACCGTTACGCTGAGTATTCTGTGAGCCCGTGGTATCACTTCGGACGAGCCGGCTCAATTTGTGCGCCGATATGCTTCAGCACTTTTCTCCCACGGGTGAAAATTATCATGAGGTACATATTCGAATGGGTTTTATGCTACTGTCAATACACCGTTAAGAGCAATTATAAAAAGCCCCTAGAAAGGCTTAAAATATATAATTTATTAGTTCTTTAGAAGGACTTGATATTGGACGAGAGAGTGTCTTAACACTGTCTTTTACTTTAGGAGGGCTGAGCTAAAGCATATTCTCCTTACGCATTAATTGAGCGTTCTAGTATGAACTGATATCACGGACTCACAGAGTACCAGAGTGAAATAGTAACTTATTTTGTGTCCCTGAGTGAGTGAGGATATTAAAGTTCCATTTAGCAATAACCGCTTAAATGGCATAAAAACCGGCAGCAGAACTAAGGCAGGAATTCAGCCGTGTGTATGAGCTGAAGGGTTTTTTTACTCTCTACCTGTGAGGGGAAAAAATCTCGCCTAGAATGTAATGCAGTATAAAGTTACATTACAAAATGTATCTGATTGAGTTAAAATACTAGTGTTCCATCAATTTATCACCGCTTAAGTAAATTGCCGGCAACACAACGTGGCACTGTTGTTCATATGCCGTGGTGATATGTGATTTACTGGTTTTCCGCTATGTAATAAAAAAAATAATTAAGCTACATCTCTTATATTGTAGAAAATTTTACTACCCTCAGGTAATTAAACTGCATTTAAATTGTATGAATCACCTTGACGCCGGAAACTGTGGGTAACCCAGTTTCGGCGTATAACAAATTCACTTTCAGTTTTTATGTGTTTTACGTTCCAACTCACGTCTCACCTGCGCCCAATCTTACTTTATGTGTCTGATAAAAAATTCTAGTTTTCAATGTTATTAGACCGTTTAAATGGTTTTATTAAAGTTCTATTTTTACGTTTTCATAGTTGAAAATGTCTGCTAATTTAATCTACTGACGGATAGATATACATTCAAAACTACTTTGTCAAAATAATATTAAATCAACTTTTTCTATATTTATAATTTATTAAATGTTTTAGTTGTTTGTATACAAAAAAGACGGTGGAAAGACGATCTCGTGAAGGTCGCGGTCAACCGCTGGATACAGATCGGTCAGGATTGTAATAGGTGGGGGTTGGAGGAGGCCTATGTCCAGCAGTGGACTTAATAGGCTGATGATGATACAAAAAATAGCCTTCTTTTCCTTAATCGCCGACAACGCACTTTAGTAGACATAGAGACTTTTTTAAAGGCCGACAACGCATTGGCCTAACTGGGTTAAGGGTGTTACTGTTTAACCCAAGTGAGCCTTCCGTTGATTAAAAATAATTATTTTAATTATGTTAGAAAAGTTACTTATATTTAATTGTAATATGTCTTTTTGAGTAAACTACTACTTCGTCGTATATTATAATTATGATGCACAAAAACATCATTGCTTAACTGAATTGATATAATGAGCAGATTATGCATTTATATTGAAAATTTTTAATATTAGTAGTTATCAAGAAAATATAATTATTATTGTAATTATTGATATAAAACGCACTTAATGACTCGGGAACCTTCATAATAAGAGCTTACTTTATCCCTAAAACCCTGCAACGCATCCGTGGCTCAGCATAGGCTAGAGGTGTCCATGTTCGGAGATGATCCATGTGTTTGTTTGCTTTCCGATTTCCATATAAAAAAGAACATAAACTTGACTATGTCTTTTTTTCGAGAAAATGGCAAAGTTAAGGTAGCGCGTCTTGTTTCTTACTTGCTTTTCTAAGTTTGTAACATTTTGTTCTTGTTTTTATACACTTTGCTTAGGAATCACTCACCAGTTGTTTGGAACTTTGTTAGAACAACTCTGAGTATAATATATTTCAACGATAAGCAACTACTTGCATAAGAAAGACATTTCATTTATCATGATCTTCACTAAACAATCTTTTAAACAATTTGGAAGCTTTAAAATCTTTATCATTCAAGCAGAGGATGGTAAATAATTTTTTAACAAATCTTGAAAACACGTAAATATTAGACAGTTGGACGCCGATATTTAAAACGTCTTTATTTATAATTAGAAACCCGGGACGTGCTTCGCTATGTAATAGATAGGGGCAAAAGTATTTTCGTATTTTGAACATATTTTTAGTAATCAAAACTCTTTGGCTGTACTGAATGTTACTAGGTGGTTTTAATACCATTAAATGTTGACATTCTGAAGATGAAAAAAATAAAATAAAACTAGTTCTCGCCGTTTTTCAATTGTGTTTCAAGCAAGCAAAATGGACGTATGTGACGAAGAAATTCGGTACATTTTAAAGTTTTATTACAAAAAAGGTAAAAATGCGACGAACGCCGCGAATAAAAAAAATTACTTAAAAAAATATTTTTAATTTCTATGAAAAATACGAAAATACTTTTGCCCCGACCTAATATACAAAATTTAAATTTGACAGTAAAATCCCCATTAACAAAATGATCCGTCATTTATTCAATTCATTTGTTACGAAAAATGTGATAAATGCAGCACCGCTCGACCGAT
Source organism: Delias oraia (assembly GCA_018230265.1). Taxonomy (NCBI): domain Eukaryota; kingdom Metazoa; phylum Arthropoda; class Insecta; order Lepidoptera; family Pieridae; genus Delias; species Delias oraia. The sequence goes on from DWCF01001274.1 coordinate 32,097, forward strand.
TTTGTCTCAATTTCACATACACCATTTACTAAATAGTCCAAACAAAGCCTAAATATATGGTTTGGATAGGTGAGCCGGTTCTTGATTTGTAAATTT
>DWCF01001275.1:0-32188 GCA_018230265.1 Delias oraia
CGAGAACCTTTCTTCCCCATCGGTTGTCGGTTCGTCGGGCGATGTGGCCAGCCCATTGCCACTTCAACTTACTAATATGGCGGGCAACGTCGGTTACTTTGGTTCGCCTGCGGATAACCTCATTTCTGATTTTATCTCGCAGCGAAAGAGATTTATTAAGTAATTAAACTAAAATAGTCAGTTTAATCAAAAATATTGCCTTAATTAACTACCAAAGTTGTTGCCCGTGGGCAGTTAGGTAACATGAATATCCAATAAAGAGTAGAAAATCAAACTTTTTTATTAAATTTTATTAATCTGCGTTATTCTCATTAAAAAATGAATTCTAAATTGATTATTGTATGTATCATAGAACTTCATAGATATCGTAGAAGTAAAATGTTATCTTATTAAGTTTTTGCTCAATTGAATCGCTCACGTGCGCAAGACATAAGTATTAAGTACATTAAGCGATTGGTTTTGAAATCATGAATCTCTTTAATATTATTTATCTATAAAGATTAAATAAAATGTTTATAACAAATTTTTTCAGTTCTTTACTCCGATTGTTAGCGATCTTAAAATAAAGTGGATAAAACAGAATTCGACACAGGTGACAGAATGTACCTATATTTAGTGCCTTAATTTTTTTATGGTATAACGTACAACGGAGTCGGCTTGTCTTCTATGTGGTAAGAGAACATCGCCGTCCATGGAAAACCGCGACACAGTCCTCTGTTGTTGCTGATTTGGTTGTGTTTCCGGATTTTTACGCCACTTAAGGCAATTTATAGACCTCCGAAATCATCACTCATTCATCAAAACACAGTAGAAGCACCGTTTCCAGAACGACTGCCATTTCATGTCATTTCATACATTTCATATAATGGCTTAATTAAATTAGGGTAAGAATTTATTTATTTTTTAGTTAATTAGAAAGTGTATTTTTTGTACTTATATTGGATTATCTGTTACACAATTCCTTTGAATCTTCGCTTTCGTTTTACGCAATGTTTTTAATCGTTTCTCTTTTAAGACGCCATTTTGGTGTGTCTGACATTGAATATTGTAATGTTAATTTTTATTAAGTACAAGTCGACCCGACAGACGTCCTGTCTGACCTATGAATATTGAATTCGATTTAAAATTATTTATAACAATTATGTGTACAATATAAATTAATAATTTCTTAAATAATACTTTTCTAATAAAACAATATAATGACATTTTGTCAAATATTGACATTTAGGCTTTTTCTATTCTAAATAAAGAAAACAGTCTTATGTATATGAAATAAAATTAGAACATATGAGAAATGGGATAGCGACAATAGCAATTGATCAGCTCAAAATCGAGGACGGCCACACGTAATAAAAACCCTTCCGCATTTACCAAGCATAGTAGGTTATGAGCAGTCACGCGGCCCATTCAAGGATTATGTGCAGTCTGAGCGTGCCACGTGACCTCGAGGTCAACGACCGCGAGGTACCGTTCACTTTTATCAAATGGCTTCAGGATTCACTTGACATGATTTTATCACCCACTCGTGCTTAATGTGCAGTAATTGTTACTTTTAATTTGAAATTAATTAACATTCGTCAGCGACCGATGTAAAAGTGGAAAGTGTGGTTTTTTGGACATTTGTAGAGAATGAAATATAAAAGATTGGCCTTAAGTTTTTTTAATTGGGATGCAAACAAGCAGGAAAATCATCTAAGATCAATTTCCCCCCGCCCATAGACATCCCTAGGCCCAACAGAACCGCGGGTTTATTACCGACTTTCAAGTTTAGGTACGCTCTTTATTTAAGGTCCCCGAGTGGTGGCAACTGGCAGCTATATGAATATCTTATTATTACTATAAAAATAAACTATAATATTACAAGCAGTAGAAATTATATATTTCCATTACCTGTAACCTTCATAAAGACACCTATTTGCTTATTAACTTGTCCTTTCTAACTGATCTACCTCCGTATGCTTTTGAAACTTTTTTTACATTATTACAAGCTTACGTATTGCAGGACATTTTAAATTTTATAACGATTCAAAAATGTCGAAGTAAAAAATTGTTTTTTTATAATTGAAAATAATTTTAAATGAAGATATTGTTTATATTCCAATAAGCTGAGAGCTTCGTAGCTTATCCTGAATCCTGTAGAATCCTGGTCCGGACAGTTATGTTTTAATTTATAATTTATTCGGGCTCTGGAAGGAGCTGACAGTGGCCGGGCGAGTGTCTTAATACTGCCGCACCCGTGAGAGAGCCACGCTGAAGCATATGCTGACGCATGCCCGTCCGAAGTGATACCACGGGCTCACAGAATACTCATCGTGATATGGTATTTGTACTGTGTTTCGTTGAGTGAGTGAGAATATCGGAGGCCCATAAAATTGGCGCTAAGTTAAAACGCGGCGTAAAAAGAGGGCAACTCAACCAACGCGCAAACAGTGGCGTGGTTGTTCATGTGCCGGTGTTCTCTTACCATATAGGAATCGCACCTGCTCCGTTGTCCGTTATATAATAAAAAGCAAATAAGCATTACAAAATACCTCAGTGCCTGAAGACAAGAATGCGTGTTGCCAGCGTTAACCTATAATGTTACGACTTAGTATCAGCTCAAAGTTACGTAATCATATCTCTTATCTGTGCCAATAAAAAACACGTGTGCGAAAATCGCTTCTCATTGCTTAAACGTGACACGCGTCAACTATTGATCACGTTATTTGCGTCAAAAATGCATTAAGTTTTTATTTGTTTGTATTAGGGAGGTCCAATATTATATACTACATAGTACAGTATTCCGCCAACTTTTTGTCTTCAAGGTACATCTAGGAAAAGGTAAATACTAAAGGTACACCAGAAACAAATAAAACATCTTATGTAATTATAAATCAACATTTATTAAGTACCAAAACAATTTAACTAGCGTTAGTATTGCCCAAATGCAATGTCAAGATCGCCTAATTTTAGCAAGACCAAGACTGACCGTGTAAGACTTGAGCAAGACTAAGCCTGCAAGACACTTGTGTCTTGCAGCTATTTTTTTGGCAGTGATTTTTGGAATTTCTCATAAAACTTTAGATATACTTTATAAATCTGGTTGTTCTTTACTATGGCTATGCTAATTCAACCTCAAAATGTTCCTATTCTGATAGGATTTTCTAAGATCTGAAGTAAATTTTAATAAATATCAACAGTCTAATAGGTAATTTCAAGACTTGCAAGACTCTTGCTGCAATAGCAAGACCAAGACCAATACCAGCTGTACTGGCACAAGACCAAGTCTTGGATTTGGGCAACACTACCTAGCATGAATATATACGAGTATGTGTATCCGAGTACTTTTCTTACCCCTACTTATTAATTGAGATAAGTTTTTAAGACAACTTTACTTTCCCAGACACACCAATTAACGATCAAGATACACCAGTGTACCGCCTTGCGGAACACTGATATAGTGCGTAACCGTCTGTACACCACTCAAAACTTTTATTATTACATTTTCATACAAATAACGCCAAGATGTTGATATGTAAATAGCTCAGGTCGGTTCTGTTGTCAGTCACATGGCTATGTACGACAGCACGTGGCTGACCCATTTGAACGCCTTACTGCATGCGCATACTCAAAGCGAACGCGATCTGAATTATACTATAAATTTAATGATTATAACCCGTAGGAGAGCCATGCCTATGCCAGGGGACGTGATTGGGCCGCTGTGAGCTGTGTAACTAACATAATATAATGTAATAATATCATTTGTAATCCACGTGTAACCTTAATATTATTTTATATTTAATCAATGTTCATCATAATAAAAGAGCTGTCTTTCTTATGACTTCGTTGTTTCCATTCGTCTCCTGATACATTCCGTACATGGCGACCGTGATGCGATTCGGTTACTTGACCCGGTGCAAATAGAGCGACGCGTGTACACCAAATAAGGGAGATATTTGAAACAATTAAGACAAGTGGAAAGTTTCTATGGACTTTACAATGAAGAGATATTTGAGTATACTTTGGAGGAACCAGGAACATAGAGGTGGAACACCACTTGGTAAGGTCGAAGTAATCGACATATAGAGATGAGCATGCTCTCAAAGATTCAAAAATTGACCATCCAATTCAACCACAATCGGCAAGAATTTACAGTAGGTATCTTGTCCGGTACCTCTACTGTGTTTTGCTGAGTGAGGATATCGAATATAAAAAAGTAGGCAACACAAGCAATGCGCGGACTGTAGCGTGGTTGTCCATGAGGGGTGGCGTTCTCTTACCATATAGGACACCCACCTGCTCCGTTGTCCGCTATACCATAATTTTTTTTAAATTTAAAATACATTTGATTAATTAATAACTTATAATTGTTATTGTGGCTTTACGTAATTGAACTTCTATTCTAAGCTTATCTTGAAAACTTCTAAGAGATTACTTAACTCATTAATAATTTATTTTAATAATTATTAAAAGTAAAAATATTTTAAACATGTGTTATATTCGTTTAATCTAAATTATTAAACTATAATTTAATTATAATGCCATCAATATTACGACATTATACATATTATAGAGAAGCAATGATTTACTAATCTACTCTAGAAAAGATTCAGTCTAACGGTGCTGCCACTAATATAAATAAGCAGAAATCGCAATATTATTTTCCTCTAATCGCTTCTTCCGTGTTATTACCGCGTCAGTCATGATTATATCATGCATGATTTATTTAGGTTTTATCGGAAGTTTATTCCGAAATAAATCCATCTAAAATTAACAATAAGCTAGGCAATACACAACAATCAAGAAACTGTTTGCATAATGAAGCTAAATTTAAAACCAAAATTTATTTAAAAACGCATGTTTTTTAAAATGATTTACTAGGTACAATCATCATCAATAACATTTATACATTATCATATTTTTCAATAAAATATGTTACCATCTACCATTATCTATTATCTATCTACAAAACAAGAAAAAGCGATTTTTGGGGAACTGTGTTTGCCTTTATAATAAAACTCTTAAAGAGATAACGGAACTTACAGAAAGTGGATTGAAGAATCTTGTAAATAATACGTTAATTAAAAAAAACATAATTATAACATAAACCAATATATAGAAGACCAAGATGCATGAAAACTTTTGTACGAGCACCAACACCTTTAAAACTAGCACCTTTTAAACATTTGTAAATGAACCAACTATTGTAAATTAGACGATAAAAAAATTGAAACCCTATGAGTTTCTTGTCGGTTCGTCTCGTAGAGGTATATCTTCCGAACCAATGGTAGGTTTACTAATCATTGTAAATTGACTTGTAAAAGTGCCCCTTATAGGGAATTTTATTTGAATTATTAAAATAAATTCTTTAGAATTTGAGTTTATGTATAAAATAATTATAACAAACAGATTGTAGCAAAATTAAGTACAAATAAATTAGGTAATTGAGGCGACATCCTAGCGGCGTCGCGAAACGTTTTGAGTCTCGATTTCAGAAACTATGCTCAGAAAAGCAAGCACATCTTTCTCATTAGCATTCTTCCTATTACTAACCATAAACAAATTTACATTTTTGTCTTGTAATAAAAAATATTGAATATATTCTGAAGTTTTTCTGATAAAATATTAGGCTAACTACTAACTACTTTTTTTTATTTCCAGTACATCATCATCAGCCTATTCAAGTCCACTGCTGGACATAGGCGTCCCCCAAAGACGCCCACCTGTTTCGCTCTTGAGCGATCTGGATCCAGCAGTTGCCCGCGACCTCCATGAGATCGTCTTTCCATCGTGTGGCGGGACGTCCCACTCTGCGTTTTCCGGTACGTGGTTGCCACTCGAAAACCTTTCTTCCCCATCGGTTGTCGGTTCGTCGAGCGATGTGGCCAGCCCATTGCTACTTCAACTTCCTAATAAAGTTCTATAAGTTATAAATTTCCAGTACAGTAAGAAGTTATTATTATAGGGACGGGAAGGTGACGTCGCAAGAAAAATAATAAATCTAGAGGGCGCCATTATGTTATTAGTTATTTATTTGTTCAATAATTTAGGAAATCTTGGAGTTGACAATTGATTAAAACACAGTTCTTCTTTTTTCACATTAATAAGTCACGTGACGAGACCACGTGTTAATCAATTAACATCACGCGAAACGTCATTGATTACATTATAATAATATCAGCCCGACCGCAAAAATTTGCAATGCTAAAATAAACTCGCTGGCGTTTCATTTATTATAACTCAAATTATCGAACGAAAGGCTACGTTCAAAAGCCCTCTAATATTTTCTAAAACAGCCTGCTTAGTAAGATAGTTTTCAATCTGCATGATCAAGGAAAATTTATGAAACATTTTATGGTGGAATAAATAAATATGATTATTCTGTTTTCTTTCAATATTCTATCTTCTCGGTGAATATTTGAATACATCTACTCTCATATTAAATCTAATGTTGTAGCTTGAAACAACACAAAACCAGAAGTTTGATATCTATCTGTACCAACATTTCTGTTAAACGATCTATTCCGTTTTTGTTAAAAATTATTATAAGTCGGTATTTTTTTAAATAAATAATGTTCAAATGCCGACAGTAGTTAAATTTGAAAACTTTATCTAATTTCGCAGTATATTTAACATTTGTCGGACAGTGGTAACTGTTGATTGATGCCTAATTTAGATTTAATTATGCTTAAAAATGCCGCTTAAGTGGCGTAAGCAACTGGCAACAGAACCGATGCGCGGACTGTGGCGCGGTTGTCCAGGGGCGATGGTATTCTCTTACTATATAGGACACCCACCTGCTTCGTTGTACGCGATACTATGAATGAGGAGTTGTTTGATTGTTGGTAATCTTTATAAAAGATCTTAAGGTTTTCACTCAATTGTGGTTGGAAATTCTATAGTCGTCTTTTTTTAAGGTATAGCGAACTACGGAGTAGGTGGGTCTTAAAAATCAGATGATAGGGTTCAGTGTAGGGACCGCGCTAAAAAAAGAGGCGAGGACCGATAAATGTCGCATAGCCCACTCTGTTGAGCTTCTGACCGGCCGCTCATGCGGCCAACGTTCCAACAACGGCCCAGGCCGAGGTTCATGTCTCGTATGAAACGCCCTTGTGCTAGTCGCGGCACAAAGGTGGATCTACTATATGGTAAGAGAATACTACCCATGGACATTAGTGCGTTAGCATATGCTTCAACATGGCTCTCCCACGGGTGCGACATAATTAAGACATTCGCTCGGCCACTGTCAAGCCCTTCCACAGACCGAATAAATTATAATTGTCTGGACCGGTATTCGAACCCGATACCTCTCGTTTGATGGTAGTCTTTTAAAATCATTTAGCTACGAGGCTCTCAAAACTTAATACTTATCTTACGATTTCTTTACTTGTAAGAAGCGGAAAACTCAATGTATCTAATTATATTGTTTATGTACCAACCTGTAAAATATTTCAAAAACAATTCAAAATATATTTTGTGTAATATATTTAATTCTATTTTTCCAGAGTTGAAACCGTGTGTCAAAAAGTGAATTGGCAGTGCTTGAGCAATGCACGTTTCAATTAATGTGACTGTAACGTGCGGAAGAAGTCAAAACGAGATCCTTGCTTCCGTTACGAACATGCAGGAAATCAATTTTTAATACAACCCGTACAAAATAAAATTACTGAAGAATCGATGCTCATATTTCGTATATGAGAAAATCTTTATATAAACAACGATAAAGAAATTCTGTTATAATTAAATTTGAAGGTACGTTTATAAATAATTAAATAAGATACTAATATATACAATAAGGTATACAATTTGTAATTATTTTCAGAATGGTAACATAAAACTTTAAAATATTGTTTTTTTTATTTACTACTTTTAAATAAATTGTTAAAAAATTTAAAAACATTATTTCTATTATAATAGAAAACTTTTGATAGAAATATATGATAAGACATTACCCCAAACGATTGTTTTTTTTTCCTTAGAGTGTACATTTCATTTTATTTGATTGAGTTATTGACTGATTTAAAGCAGACTTCTGAGGCATCTTTATTATAAACTATCAAAAATTAAATAGATAGGAATAAGGAGAATACATAGGAATAAGAAGTTAAATTTCAGCATAAGAAGCAGCATGTCGCATAATATGACAGGTTAGTTTTTGTATTATTTATTGTTTATCAAAACTGGCGCCATTTAAGTTTCTGTAACGTACTCATGATCAAGAATAAGAAACACCGAATATTACTATTTTTATTTTTTTAAAATAACTATCGCTGTTGGCATAAGGCCTTCACAGCTTCTCGAGGACTTTTGAGGCGAGTCGTAGGCTCACCGAGAATTTGGTTTGTGTCGCAATTAGCGCAAGGGCGTCTCCTGCAAGACACGAACCTTGGGTTGGGCTGTCGCGGTAATGTTGGGCGCCTGAATCAAGCCGGTCGGAAGCTGCCGAATATTATTTAGCTATCTGTGTTATTCGTTTTACAGATAATTAAAATATTGGTTTTCTGTATTATTAATAAATGTTTAACCTTGAGTTTAAACCCTAAAAGACTAGTACCCAGGGCCGAAAAAACCGTCGAAAAAGATAACCTGTATTAATGTTTATCCAGTCATAACTCAAAACAACAAATCACAAAGAAACATAATTGATGCTGTATAAAATCTTAAAAAACGTATCCCTCTCACAACAACAATCTCTCTACTTGTCATTGATTTAATATACGATGTTAAACTTCGTTATACCAAATTGCGGTATGCATACCACATCTCAGTTGTATGTAACAAAACTAATAAATTTTCCATAAAATTGTTATATTAATAACAGTTGTTGTTCTTTCAAGTTTAATATATTGGGATTATACAATATATAACATATTTTCTAAAGGTAAGTTACTTTCACAGCCAGCTATGTACTTTATTGAATATTAAATTCAACTAAGATATTAAATAAAACTAATAAATTTAATTTTCTAGTACAAATTACTATTTAAAATAAGTTTTTTTTAATATCCACAGATACTATTTTAATCCAATACCATGGAAAAAGATTTTTACGTATGGGAGATGCCTGAACTTACAAAGTTTGCTGAAGCATTCCTCAAAGGGTCAGGAAGCTGGAATATTTATTGGTTTCACAAGGGCCGACCTCCACTAGATGTATGTCTTGAGATTTTAATTTCTAGCTATAATGTGTGAACATTTAAAATTTAAAGAATAAAGCTTTCAAATAAGTATTTACTTATTTTGATTATTAGTATTTAATCCACATGTATAAAATAACAAATACAGTTTCAATTTGTCTCATACTTATTTTATTTGTTTAGTTATGGACATATCTATAACATTAAAGCAGGATAAAATAAGCATCCAAAATGTTGGTAATTGGTTAAATTCCCGGGAAACAAAAACATCTTTCAGTTTATGAAGCAGAGGTCTGCTATTCCTTTTATTGCCTTAAAAGATAGATGACATAGGTATAAAACAGATTGGGTGCCAACACAGATACAGTATTATGTTACTATAGTTAGTTCTATTATATTAGGTTATCATTTAAAGTTTTTGATAATGCTATTTAAAATAATAAAAAAGTCTGCCTTCTTATAGTAGAAACAAAAAATTGTACTTTAACAATTTGAACTTTTAATTAACAGATAGAGCAATAAAAAATTATGTTCAAAATTTATTGTTTTTGTGAACCTGATTATTCGCAATTGTTGAATATCATGAATAATATTTACAGTTAACGAAGCATTCTAACATACTGAAGATACTAGCTAAACAACTTGGTGAGCCTCCTCGTAATTTACGCCATATAGAACAGCGTGTTTATCATTTTATTGCCAACATGCTTCTTCAGGTATGCCCGTAATTAATATTATTTAGTCTTTAATAATGTAAATATTAGAATATAAACAATATATTCATTTAAAATTATTTTCAAATTGTTTTGTGACTTTTTAATTGCATATTCTGGTCTGATCTCCATTAATGTAGTAATAAAGTGATTTAGTTTCAAAATCATACAGAGGTGGATTGGTTAGAAATGACAAGACATCATGAAAGTAATGGAAATATTTTTAGTAATGGAAATTCTCCTGCTTGTATTTAGTAACTCCTGAATCGATTTTAGTTAATTTTTGTATATGAATTTATGTATTTAATTTTCTGTATGCTGTGTTATAATATTATATGACATATGTCTTTATATATGTATTTATTTAGTTAAAGTTAGTTACACTATTCAACTTAAGAACAAAAGGCTGAAAATTGGTGAGCAGCTAGCTTAGAACCAAGAGAAGGTGATGTGATGTTTTTATTATCCCCCATGTATCATATACGATCCAAATAATATCTAGTGAAACGGTACTGGAGCTATGGAAATTACATATAGGAAAGAAAATAAAATATACTTATATGTTAACACTTGATTTATTCAAAATTTATGTAAATGATATGATTTTGATTAATAGAAAAATTAATTGTTTTTGATAATGGTTCGTCCGAAGTGACACCACGGGCTCACAGAATACAGTACAGTGTTTCGCTGAGTGAGTGAGGATATCGATGGCCTTTAAAAATACAGCTTAAGTGGTGTAAAAAGCTGGCAACACAACCAATGCGCGGATTGTGCCTCGGTTGTCCATGGGCAGCGGTGTTCTCCTACCATATAAGACACCCAACTGCCCCGTTGTCCGCTATACTATAAAAAAAATAAACCGTTCTCAAGAATTCCTTTCAAAATATAAATTGGGTGATTTTCTTGAAAAAAATCATTTACATAAACAAGAGTTTAATATCAAGATCCTGTTTAATGCAATAAATACTCGTGCAGAGTGGCATGTAACTTTTTGTGTATATGGACAGACTCGGGACGTGGTGCGGCAGGCGAAGTCTCAAGACCTGCATCCGAGAATGATGCTGTATTCGCTGCCGACGTCTCTGCGCCGCGTTGCAACTCACCTAGAGCTTTTGGATCTCGCCTTTCTGGTCAGTAGAGATTTACTACCATATTCTCGAAAGTCAAAAAATTCATAAATCATTTCTTTATTATAGGATTTAATAATCACATGACGATTGTCGTGATCTAAATACAACAAATGTTGACATCAAAAAAATGATTTACTTATAATTAAGTTTACGCCGTTTCCACAACGCTGAAGAAACCGCAACAAGATTATACTTAGTTCAGTTTAGTTTTTCATATAGAAACGATGGCAAACAAGCAGGAGGCTCACCCAGGATAAGCGGTCCTCCGCCCATGGACACCCCTAGTCCTTGCAGAGCCACGGGTGCGTTGCCGGCGTTTAAGGAATATGTACTCTTTTTTCTTGAAGGTCCCCAAGTCGTATTGGTTTCTACATCAGAATCTTAGTGTCAAAGTTTACTATACCTAAAGTAATCTCTCTTAGTAGAGTAGACATTGCAGAATAATTCATTCCCTGTGTGAGTTGTGGATAAATAAGGCAGAACAGTCTATGTTTTGTAATGTTTTTTTTAGGTCAACAACTTGCATATAAATCACGAAAATTATCAAATGATTGTGAAATCCAATGATAAAAAATGATTTTTTTCTTTTATTATCCAACGATTTGATTGATATGTTTAACCAAGCATACATTCTGGTGGGTCCCTCATTCCTCACCTCTGAGGGTCGTCGTTAGTAGTACAATTGAGCCATATAATTCATAATTTCATTAGTTGCAATGAGCTCTTTCCGACACGGTCATACTGTCCGAAAGATAGAAGCATTAGTAGTAATACAAATGTTCTGTGTAAAATATATATATATATTAAAAGAATAGGGTTCAGTGTAATTTGTGTTTCTTTTCGCTAATTAAAAGGTACTCATAACACATTTTGATAATATACCATAAAACATGTCATAGTTTGCCCTGATTTGCCTGCTTCTCGTATGTATCACTTGGTCTCATTTGTGGCGCTCAACTTTAAAAGATTTTTTTACGCGGCAACTTGAAATTAGCTCTGTTTGGCAGATGGAAACTGGCGAGTGCCTGCCGCAGACGAACACTACCGACTACCCAAAGATAAGAGCGTTTGCGAACTGTCTAGTAAGGGCTGTCCAGAATGCCGTGGCGAATATGAACAGGGAAGCCGATGGCACGACACCTGTCCGAGCCAGCGCTATGGACATATCAAACTTCCTCAAAAGCGACAAAGCCGTGCTCGACTTTGCCAGCGAAATGGACACAGATGTCCAGATAATACAGCGACTCTGGTCAGTTGAAGAAATGGCCAAGCCTGCGTCACATCTGATGTGATTAAGCACGCCTGTCCATTTACATTAATTACATTAAATTATATAAAGATTTGAGTATAAAATGTCAACGGTCAAATGTCAACGTCGTAATGAATAATGGGATCTGAAGTACTCTGTCAGATTACAAAAATAAAGTTATAGTGTCAATTCTTGTTAGCAAAGAAATAAATAAAGTTTGTTAAATAATAATAGTTGAATGTAAATTGGGGATGATTTTTAAATATAATTAAACGGAGATTAATATTGTAAAAACTATTTTACTGTTTGTATTGACTTGATGTTTGTCGTTCAACACTGGGCATTTTTAAGGGACCGTGCCGCGCACCACCACTGTGAAATAAGTTTCCTGCGGAGGTATATCCACACCAATACGGCTTGTGGAACTTTAAAAAAAAGTGCGTTAGCTATTCTTTAAAGGTAGGATGTCCACCCACAAGGTGAACAGACTACCTTATAAATGTCGCTGGAAGACGTTTGATGCAGGTCGCTTGGGACAGGTATGCATGGAGGTCCAAAGGGGAGGCCTATTTCTAGCAGTGGGCGTCCCACGGCTGAAATGATAATGATGATGATTCTTTAAAAGCCGGCGATGCACTCGCGGCCCTGCATGGGTTAGGGGTATCCGTGGGTAGAGGACCGCCTAACCTAGATGAGCCTTTTTATTTATAGGTTTAACATTTACACCAAGATACGCAGCAAGATTTGCCAGGGAGGCGAGCCCGTGCTATCGTTGTTCGAGTGGCGGGTGGCGGACCTCGTGCTGCTGTACGACCCAGAGCTGCCGCTTGTTACGCGGGAGGTGGACCTGGGGCCGGAGCGATTGCTGCGATATCTATTCTGCTTGGTGGCGGGCGCTATCACCCGTCTGCCGCGTCCGCCGGGCGATGACCCAGTTTTTGGGACAATGCCGTTTCAAATATCTGGCATTGTTAATCAGGATAAGTTTCAGTACAGAGAATGGGTCTGCTCCGTGTGGACCGCTATACACAACGCGTATTGCAAAAAGTAAGTCTTTATAATTTAATTACAATAATTACAATGGGATCTCGATACGTCGAATGTCAAAGGAAATACTAAAAATTTCAAGTTATGAGTTTTCGATTTAACAAGAATTTCGAGATACATAGGATTTATTTGCTTAAACTTTGAATTTTATTTGACTTAAATTTATGGTACACAATTATTTATATAAATTTAAATGGACTAGAAAGTACCCCAAACGAACAATAGACATTCCCTTTGTATTCTATTGCTATGATTTTGGAGAAGTCTAAGTAAGACGCCACAATATTTTACTAACTATGACTTACGGAGTCTCGTTTTTGAAATTCGAGTTACAGAGAATAACTAAATATTTTTGTCACCGCTTCGAAGGCTTTTGTTCGAGTTAAAAAGTCTAATTAATTGGAGATACCGCGTAAATAGAGATTCAGCGGAAGAGAATAGCCTTTTTTTTATAAGAAATTTCAACCAAACGAAATTCGAGTTACCGAGATTCCACAGTATATATTAAATTATTATTAACAATTCGTTATTGAAAACGAAGCTTCAGGAATAATGGCACAAACAAGCTTGAATGTTTCATAAAAAACTGCAAACTAATTAGTTATATTAATGACATTTGCAGTGCGGATAGGTTAGGATATCGAAGGCTCTTAAAAATGCCGCTTAAGTGGCGTACAAAGCCGGTTGTTGTCCATGGGCGGCGGTGTTCTCTTACCATATTGGAAACCTACCTGCTCCGTTATACGCCATACCATTGAAAAAAAATTGAGGCTGTGGCATGTCTTTTTCAGAGAGACTCCAGTGTCTAACGTGTATCTGCAGCGGTGTTGGTACGAAGTGCGATGCGCCACATACGCCGCGATACGCTGGCGAGCGAAGCATGGGGTAGGCTCTAGGCCCATGGCCGCGTTGCTCTTTGCAGTAGCCAGGCGCTTCCCCAATACGGCTGCCGAGGAGCCCATCCCCTGGCCAAGCCTCGTCGGAGACGGCTACGTAGTTGATCTTAGCACAGTTGTAAGTTTCACTGACTTTTCTACGTTTATTTTTTTATAGTATAGCAGACAACGGAGCAGGTAGGTCTCCTATATGGTAAGAGAACTCCGCCGCCGATGGACAACCGTGCCACAGCCGCGCAATTGTTGTATTGTCGGCTTTTTACGTCACTCAAGCGGTATTTTAAAGGCCTCCAATATCCTCACTCATTCACCGAAACACAGTACAAGTACCGTTTTACCCTGTGTATTCTCTGAACCTGTGGTATCACTGCGGACAAACCGGCGGACTAACAACGCTGGTGTCCTCGGACGACAGTTATTATTTATTATTACCTGCTTTTATTATAAAAATAATTGTTGTGTTAACTTTACCGTACGTTTGTTTCAGTCATGTCAAAATCCACATCTACTGTCTCTTCTTGATGACATCGGTATGTGTACAAACATGAATAAACATATCACATCCAAACATTCGTTCCAAATATATAGTTCCACATATATGGGAGATATCTCATTCTACTCTGTAGTGATATTTATACTTTCATCTTGTGTAGTAGCTTCAATAGTTCTAAAATCTAAATCCACTATCAAATCTCCATATGAATTGATAAATTTGCATTTACTTCTCAGGGCGGGATCTAAACATGGACATTATACGTAAGTAAATCTCTTTTGTTAAATATAAAACATTATAATTGGATATCATTTGATTGAATGGTTGTCGCGTTTTTACAACGTCGATAATCAAACAATTTACAGAGTTTGTAGATGCTTCAACATGACTATCGTACCTGACAATTATTAATTCTCTACGACTGTTAATTCATATTTATAACGTTGCAAGGGTTAGAACAATGTAGTCGTATGTCGTGTAGGTGCCGTTCACCCCTCTCGGCTAGGCTACTACATAATATGCCATGTAGGCATCACAAGGGCATGGGAGGAAGGAAGGAGGCTCTTGGCTGATTCATTCGCTAATATACGTAATATACATACGTATATATGTGTGTAATATTTGTCACCGTTAAGTTCTCACTGTCTGAACCCTTAGTTTGCCTATTAGAAGCCCTCGGGAAGAATTCCCAGTCGAGGTCTCAGAAAGGTGGCCAGAGTTGTGAAGCGAAGATATTTTGTTCAACCGACCTGAACTCCACACACCGCCATCACCAGAGTGACGGTTGTGTTCAGGTGAAAATTTTACCCCGACTATAAAATAGCTAAAAACAGTAAACTGCCACACTCATAATTGTTTTGATAGAACGAAGTTTGTTGGGTATGCTAGCAATGTATATAAAATATAATAAATAATGAGTTTTACTTACCTTTTACTGTAAACAAGTTTTAAATAAAAATTTCATTTTATTTTCAGGAAAGAAAGGTATATTCGACTTGGAAATAATAGCAAACTTGTCAGTGGAACTACCATCCTCTGACTCAAGCCTGATGCCAGTTAGAGATACCGAAATCTATCAGAACAATACTGTGCAGACTCTTCAGGCTATGGACCCTACCCGAGCAGAAGTCTCCATCGTTGTCGAACCATATTCAAAATTGAACTATCCAAAGGTTTACCCACAACCATCGGCTACACCCGTACAGTCGGATAAAGAGGACTCCTTAAGTGCCATTATCAAACAAGCG
The DNA here is from genome assembly GCA_018230265.1 of Delias oraia. Taxonomy (NCBI): domain Eukaryota; kingdom Metazoa; phylum Arthropoda; class Insecta; order Lepidoptera; family Pieridae; genus Delias; species Delias oraia. Next base: position 15,895 of record DWCF01001275.1, read on the forward strand.
CTCAACTGCCGATCCATAGTGCGACTTAAAGCACCGCGCTTAAAGGAACTCACTGATGAGATACTTAAGAAAAACTGTTTGCTTTCTGAGACTGACAGCTCTAACGATTTACAGAGTGATATCCAAGTTGTCAGAGCCGTCGCTAGGAAGCGGCAGCGAAGTGACAGTGATGAATCTGAAAAGGAGACAGAGGACAGCACGGTAAACGAACAAAGTAATATTAAAAAAATGAAACTCCAATTGGCGAAAGATATTAGTGTTGAAGACAAAAATACAGAAATCATCGAGCCTCGTAAAATGCAATCCGAACTCGGTATGTAGAATATATTTTAGGGTTACGGTACGACGCATATAGAAACAAAGGTCGCTAAATCGAAAATGTTAGTTTTCTGAAATCATGCGCTCTGATTGGTTGGCGTAACTCGTAGCTAGCTATATTTGAATCTTCCCGGTTGGCATTTAGCTGTCTCTGATACTAATATCAAACGTAAACCTCAATTTGACCTCAAATTGACTAAACTAGATGGCGCCATTGTTATCTCATTTTTAGATAATGCGGCGTTTAGCTACATTTGATTCTATAGGCCTCATATATTTTGTGTTTAAAATATACTTTAGGGTGCCCCTTAACGATTTTTGTTTAGCGCAAATCTTGTTCACTCGGAACTCTGTGCAAACTATAATGTAATACAAATGTAAACAAAATTAACAAAATATAATAAACCTAACTTAACAATAATACAATAGGCACATTGAAAAAGGAAAATATTTAAACCTTAATTTCAAAAAACAATATAGTTTTGTGATAAACTTGAAGAGAATTTAAGTTATTGTAAAAATAATATAGAGAGCCACCCACTCTGCGAAGCACAGTACAAGTACCGTTTCATGTTGAGTAATTTGTGAGCCCGTGCTATCACTGCAGATGAGCCGGCCCAATTAGTGCGTCCGCATATGCTTTAGCATGGCTCTCCCACGGGTGAGGATGACAGTTTTGATTATGACATTGATATCAACATCGATGTTTTTGGAATATCGAACATGAGATCTGCTCAATTCTATAGCAGTGATAAATGTATTCTTTAATAGAATACAATTTTACTTTTAGGTAACCAATTGACCTTGGATACTCGCATTGTACTCGATCGTTTACAGTGTAGAAGTGTGTCGAAGAAAACCGAGGTTAAATTATCCGCGCGCCCGCAAGAGTTATCACACCGTTACGGGGTGTCAGAGCAGACCGAAGCCTGGTGGACGCGAAACATGCATGTAGCCGGGCTTTGCCGCCCTGTCGGCGTTAGACTATGCCGCTTGGCGCAACGTCCTATGCCCCGGGTTGCACTGCCCGATATTCAAATGGTCCGGCAGGTCAACAAATCGATACTAACTGCGGAAGTAGCCCCCACTCGTGTCCCACCGCAGGAGAACCCAAGCCCCGCTCATTCTCAGCTCGACAGCATCCTAGATGAAATTACTTGTTCACCACTATCGACCCTCTCTGAAGATCCGGTCAAGCGTCGTAGTCCTGAAAAGTCCTTCGGCTACCTTTATAAGGACATGGTTGAGATGATGGTTCACAATGCTAAGGTAAGTAGTTTATTATGGTATAGTGGACAACGGATTTTTTTTGGGTAGGGCTATTTGCTGCCGGCCACACAGCCATCACAGCTGCACACGGTCTTTTGAGGCGTCGCCGTGAAAATATTTTTGCCGCGACTATCACAAGGGAGTCTCCTGCGCGACACGAAGTAGCGCTGACTTGTTAACTTTATCCATTTGGCTTTAGTGGGGAGCTCTAAGTCGTGGTGGAGCGGACAACGGAGCAGATGGGTCTCCTAAATTTTGTTACCAAACCTTTACTTGGAAAACCGTCGCCCATAGACAACCGCGGCACAGTCCGCACATTCTGTTTCATCGCTTTCACCTCGATGTTTGTCGTTCCACATCTGAGAGTTTTTTGAGGCATTTCGTGCCGCGCACCGCCTCTTTGTGGAATCAGCTGCTAGCGGGGCTATAACCAAACCAATAAGATTTAGGGACCTTCAAGAAAAGACCGTACACTTTCCTTAAATCCGTCAACGCGCCCGCGGCTCTGCAAGGGCTGGGGAATGATGGGCGAAGGACCGCTTGCCCTAGGTGAGTCTACTGCTCGTTTCCCACCGATGCTATAAACAAAAATATAAAAAGTACAATTTCAAAAAAATCTCTGTAGCCTGAGATGTTTTATTTAGAACCGGAATGATCGAATAATCATTTACTATTATTATATTTACTAAATATATGATATAATTAACAGGCTTGTCTTAATTTCAGAGATACCTGCCTAGCCAAAGCAATACCGACGTTAATTTGAAAATTGTAGCCCGTCGGAACAAGTTCTCCGATATGATATCAGAATCGCGTGAGCTCACTGAACAGGAAAAGTGGGAGCGGGAGAAACAAGTCGGCCTTAAGTACTTCATGATTCCTAACTCCCGTGAACCTGATTTTCAAGAAAAATCTAAAAACCACCTATCAAATGCAATGGGAAACTTAGAGTCTCTCTACGACAAAAATAGAGTTACTTCAGAAGCCTTCCACACTGATAATATTAACAGACTTTCTTTCACTCACTGTGATGCTAATGCTGTTATTGAAACACCGCCAACCATTGTTGCGACTACGGAATCCACGCGATCCCCGAGCGCCGAAATCACACAGCCTCTAGCGATACCTTCGGAGCCCAGCACCTCGGAAACAAGTACCGTTCAAAGTTTCTCAATCTCAGAACGGTCGGTATCTAAAAAGAATAAAGAGTCCAATATACTCTGTGATGTGTTGGCGGATCTTATGAGTACAGATACAAGCAATTTAAAGAAAAGCATACACGATAACAATAAATACTGTCAGACCTCGATGAATGGTGCTCAAGGATTATGCAGTAGAGGTTTGCTTAGAGCTACATCTGAACCTAAAAGTCTACCGCTAGCCTCGAAAGTGGGGCTAACGCTAGGGACAGATTCCAGTGCAAGGTTCTCCCGAAGCGATGAAGATATTCTGAATAAAGGCAAAAAGTCAAAGAACACGTGTAAGTATTATTAGCAGTAATGTGCCTAATTTGCATATGCACTAGGTCAGCTTTTGTCGTAGGTTTCTTTATAGTATAGTGGACAACGGTGGTAAGAGATATGGTAAGAGAATACCGCCGCCAATCAACATTCCATGCATTGGTTGTGTTGCCGGTTTTTTACGTCGTTTAAGCAACATAATTTCAAGGTCCTCCGATATTCTCATTCGGTCAGTGAAACAGTACAGGTACCGTTTCACGCTGAGTATTCTTTGAGTCCGTGATATCAATCCAGACGAGCCGACGCAATTAGGCGTCAGGATATCTTTAGCATGGCTCTCATACATGTGCGACAGCATTAAGGTCCACCCGGCTACTGTCAAGCCCTTCTACAGAATAAATTACATTCGTCCAGTCGGCATTTGAACTTGATATTTCTCGCTTCATGTAGACTTATAAAACCATTAAGCTCCGATGCTTTCAAAAAGTTTTATGGTAAGCTAGCTAAATATTGCTATTTTCATACATATTATAATTTTTTATTAATATGTATAAAATATAATTGTGATGGGTGAGGTGACAAATATAGTCAAAGGGAAGGTTAATATATCTGGTTATTTTTTTTAGCGGACAACGGAGCAGGCGGGGTAAGAGAACACCGCCGCCCATGGACAACCGCGCCCTAGTCCGCGCATTATTTACATTTTGCTCACTATTGAAGTCAGCTTTTAGGGAAAAAGAAGTTGGAAAAACGCATCAATAGTAAAGTGTGTCAATAATAAACATCTGCAGCATTCAAGAAAAATTGTGCCTCTATGATAGTTCATCTGCTATAATAATACTTTCTACTATACTAATACCTATATATACCTATATATCTACTATACTATACTAATAGTAGTTTAGGAATATGTACATTTTCACAGATGGCAATAGATAATTTTAAAAATTCACACGTTTATAAATAAATCTTTTTTGTCTTACACTAAAGTAGAACAGTACCTCCGCATATGACAGTTTATAAAATAAAATTATTTCGTTAATCATTGAAGTTCTTTGAGCCTTACGTTCGAGCTAACTTCGGATAGCTGACTGTGGAATGTACTTCCGTTTTATATATTTTGCTGTAGTAAACTGATTTTTTTTTTCGCTTTTCTTAGGGATTAATAATGTGAACTACTTCAAGCTACCAACGAATAGCCAAGTCACGGTTGCGCAGTACATGGCGATGGGAGGTGGTAAGGCGGCGCTCATGCGCGCCGACATGCGCCGACCCCAGTGGCTAATCTGGAAGTCATACATTGTGCTGACCAAGACACCTGTGCCGATGTCGAAGCCCACCTACTGGACTTCGCTACGCTCGCAACGAGGGACGACGCTCGCACGAGTACTGTTTCCCGAAGACGATCCTTACAAAGGTAGTTGAACATTAATAAAATATCCAACCGAAGTATCACTTGACTGCTTATTGTATAGACCTTCTTCTTTTTTTTTCTTTCTGCTCAATAGACTTTCTTAGGGAACTGTGATCGCTTATACATATAATAAAATTCTTAAAGAGTTAACGGAACTTACAGAAAATAAATTCAAGAATCTTGTAAAAGGTACTTTTATGAAGAATATTTATACATAAACCAATACAAGGCACAGATGCATGGAAACTTCTTCGCAAGCACCAACTGGTATATTTAAGCTTTTCACTGCTGCTTAGATTGTCTAGTAGTTGTCTGGAACAAATATATATATATATATATATACTTTTTTATTTACAAAAAGCTATATATATTTTAATAAATTCTATCTTAATTTTGTTTAATATATATTCTTTATAGAACCAAGCAACGAGAACGTAATTGATCTGACCGAGGAAATGAGTGTGGAGAAAGAACCGTATAAAATACTTGGAGACGAACAGACGACCGTACTGGTAAGTTTACCTTTTTGGGTTGTATATCATGACCGATATTATTGATGTAAATTTAAAACACCGTCGTTAAGTTTGGTGGAAATCTACGATGAGATTAGTCCCTTTTGTATCATAATATAGACATAAGAGGACAGATCGGATTGCTCGATGTAAATAGCCTCCTAAACTACTGGACGGATTTGAAAAATCATTTCACTAATAGCTACACTATTTCCGGTGACTAAAGGCTATGTTATTTAAAAAAAATGGCAATAGTGCAATCCAAGATGTAGATTGTCCTTAAATGACTTTAAAATGCCTTTCATCGCGTGCGCTGCGTATGCCAATGGATTATAGAACAAAATAATGTACTAAGATTTTGTAGAGCATACATTTATCGGAGGGGAGTCAATATAGCGAAATAAAGTACCACGCGGCTCAGTGTTACTCGCGTGGTTGGGTGTTATGTGCTTCGGTCGTGTTAATATATAATATTTACGTATGTAAATATTTGTCACATTTAGGTTCCCACTGTCTGCATCGTAAGTTCGTCTATTATTTTGAAGCCCTCCGGCAGAAATCCCAGTCGGGGTCTCAAAAAGATGGCCAAAGTTCGTGGGAGCGGGGGTCACCCGAGTTGAACACTGCCATACCACCAGGGTAACAGTTGTGTTCAGGAGAATTTTTTGCCCCGACTATAAAATAGATAGGAACAAAAAAAACTGCCATACTCAAAATTTTCTTGATAGAACGAAGTCTGTTTGGACTGCTAGTAAGTTAAATATATGAGAAATCCACCCGTGGGAGAGCCATGCTCAAGCATATGTTGACGCACAAATTGTGCCGGCTCGTCTGAAGTGATACCACGGACTCACAGAATACTCAGCGTGAAACGGTACTTGTACTGTTATTCGCAGAGTAAGTGTGGATATCGGAGGTCCTTAAAAGTGCCGCTAGAGGCGTAAAAAGCCGGCAACACAACCAATGCACGGATTATGGCGCGGTTGTTCATGGGCGGCGGCGTTCCTTATCATATAGGAGACCCACCTTCTCCGTTGTCCGCTATAGAATAAAAAAAATTAATCGTTTCGTGAATGTTTTTTTATGAATGTGTCTTGTACGGCAGGTATACAACATGGTCCAGGAGATCGCCACATTTCAGCGTCTACACTCAGAGCAGCAGCAGCTATTCCTGTTCTCTTTGTCCACTGGCAAAATCTGCAAGTTGAAATCCCTCACGCCTGCAGCTTTATTGCCTTTGCCAAGTGCAAGTTCCCAAACAACCCCCGTTAAAACTTCGAACGTGTCGATCTCTGCAAAATATAACGATACAATCGCTGTTGGTAATTCTAATGTGCAGCAAGTCTGTCCGTCGCAGAGCAAAGTCCTTTCATCGCCGTTCGATGAGAGATCTTTATCTCCAGGGGATCAAACTTATGTATAAATATTAAAACTCCTCACGTTCTAAACTTTTCGTGAAGATTTTCAATGCGAAAATTCAGCTAACAAATGATAGCAATTTCGCCTGACTTGACGCGAGTTTCGCTTTCGTTTGAATAAAAATTGTTATTTATTGACTTAAATGTTCTATTTTTTGTGATAAAGTACATCACAAAAAAATACTCCAGCCGAAATATCGCGGTGAAACGCACCCAACGTAATTACAATGTTCTGTGTTACAAAGAATTATCGAGTCAATAGATTTCCAAAATTTGAGGAGGTATATTTAGTTAATTCCTAATTGAAATAAAATGAAACATGTCGCTTTCTCATCTGTAAAATTTTAGATTTTTCTTACCGTCTTAGTCTATTCGCCAAATTATTAATATGAGGACATCACTATAACTTAGAATCTAATCTGGAGAATCCCAGACAGACTGGAGTCAACCAGTTCCAGTCTCTCGTTGTCGTGCAATTGAAATTGGCAGTGTGATTGAATTAAGTAGTAAATTATTTACACTAAGTTAAGTGTAATATCTGAGATACAGCAATGTGTCTCGTCATAATAACATTCTTGCTTCTTAATTTTAAATATTTTATGTATCATCGGCAAACAAATATATATCCTGATTATCTTTGATTATATATGGTTATTTATATATACAAGAAAGCGAAACGTACCTAGAATAGGTGGGGCCCAATCTCTACTTAGAGCCAGAAGATCTTTTGCTACTTCAAGTTAAGAACTCAAAAGTTCAAGTGATACGCTGCAAATACCAGTGATGTAGTTCTCTGACCAACGTCTCATCCTGTATACAATCAAATGCCATGGACAGATCACAAAACACTCCCAATGCATCTCGTGACTTCCCAGGCCTCAAAGATATGATTCAATAAATTAACACCAGCATCTGTTGGAGCGCCCTCTTGTTAATCCGAATTGCTTTTTGTTTTATTTTTGTATTAAACTAAAATTAATTATTACTTTAAAAAAAAAAATTAATATGTATATCGAGAAATGAAATATGAGGCTCTATGCCTCGTGGCTAAGTGGTCTAATAGGTCTACCATGACACCATGGGTATCGGGTTCGAATCCCGGTCGAGGATATAGGAGGCCCTTAAAAAGTGCCGCTTAAGCGGCGTAAAAAGCCGGCAACACAACCAATGCGCGGAGTGTGGCGCGGCTGTGCATGGGCGGCCGTGTTCTCTTACCATATTGCAGACCCACGTGCTCCGTTGTGTGCTATACTGTTAAAAAATCTTGTATATACATGTTTAGAATTTGTAATTAAGTTTCGCGTAAATTGAAAATCACTGGTATTACATAATAATCAAATAGTATATTTCAGACTAATACGAGATTTTATGTATTTTTGGACAAATAATTGAATATGAACAGGTTGAATTACCTTATTGCCTGTTAAAGTCCAGAAACCAGATGCCAGAAGTGTCTATGGCATATTCTATATTACGGGTTACAGGACTTGTAGGTGCACAATCTTAACTTATAAGTAAACATTAATGTAATATTAAAGTTTCTATTCTTAAGGTTCTTTGATGTATATGGCAATGTTAATTAAATATACATTCGAAACCAAAAAGTTTTGAATTGTTTCTATTTCAAAAGTTCATCAATAAATACATAAGCATAATAACACATATTGAGAGCTTCATAGCTAAATGGTTTAATAGGTCTACCACAAAGCGTGTGGTTTCGGGTTAGAATCACGGATAATTATAATTTATTCGGTCTCTGAAAGGGCTTGACATTGGCCGGGCGAGAGTCATAATTCTGTCGCATCCGTGGTAGAGCCATGCTGAATCATATGTGGACTCACTAATTGGGACGGATAGTCCGAAGTGTGATACCACGGGCTTACAAAATACTCAACGTGAAACGGTTGTACTATGTTTCGCTGAGTTAGTGAGGATATCGGAGGCCCTTAAAAATACGGCATAAGTTGCGTAAAAAGCTGGCAACACAACCAATGCGCGGAATGTGGTGCAGTTGCTCATCTGCGGGTTCTCTTATCATATAGGAGACCCACCTGCTCTGTTGTCCGCTATACTATGAAAAAGTTTATAAAATTTTACTAGACAAATTTGATTTCCTCTTTTTGGTCCTACTTCATCACTAGAAACCTGCGTTCGCGCTTTGAAACTGGCTATAATTATAAATACTCCTTGGCCGGCTACAAATCGGTCTAGCTTGATCAGATGGATGTGAAATACATCTTTGGGAAATCGTAACGATTATCACAAATAGAACAAGGACAGAAGAACTTGTAGTTTTCCTTCAAGTATGTTTCACTATCAAGAAAACAACGATTGTAATGTCAGCTATACTGTCGTACGCCTTACTTCTGAGGTTCCCGCGCCATTGTGTTAATAATAGTGTAATGTGTTGTTCTTTAGTCATATTTATTCTAAATAATGAATTGACTTGAAGTATGATCTACCACCAGGATAGTATTTCACATTGTGTAAGGATGAATTAAATAGCTTTCATGAATAAATAATATAAATTTATTGAAATGTCTATAAGATGTTCCAACTTAAAAAATATACAGACAACCGAGAAGCAGTCTCATGTTTGTGGGAACGAAATGCAACTTGCCCGCTCCGCGACCTACGGTTGTAGGAAAAAACCGATATAAAGTAAAAGGCATTCCAAATTATATATTTCGTAAATAATTGTTTACGGTAAATATTTCAACATGTTGTACAAGCCATTGTGGATAATTATTTGCATTTGCTTTAATAAATTTCTAATAAACCTTTATACTGGTATTCCTGACATAGCAGGGACAGACCGACAGGGCACAATGCGAAAAATAATATTTAAAAAATCAGTCTAAAAGTTTCATGAGTCTTAAACTTATTATATACATAAAACAATTTCGTTGTTAATAAATAATACAGACCCTATAAAATCAATATTAAACTTAATCTAGACAATCATCAAATATGCTTTAAAAAATCAGTCTACATACGATTGTTTTTATTAAATAGATACATTAATTAAATTGAGACCATTCCTTATCGAGTTGAGCTATCTAATAAAACATGGACACACAAAGTTTACATTCAATACAAATTGTGTGACGGCCGTCAAAATGGAAGAGAATTACAAACAATAAGCTGATGCATTCTGAATTCATCGTTCGGCTCATATTGTGCGTTATTCAAACGGCTATAGTCGTGTTTCATTTATGGCCCTTGCCAATAATACTTGCCACTCGCACAATCTGGCTTTTCATATACGAATCCTCAAATGTGTATTGTGGCCATTAATATTTTAATTCGTTATTACTTACACAAATGTTACAACGTGAATTCAAAATACACAATCGAAATATAATGCGCGATGTTGAATGTATAATACAGTAATTATTCAATAGTTATTATAGAAAAATATTAAACAAGCGATATTTACAAAATTCATAATAATTATCAGTAGGTTGTTTGCACGTAACTGTAAAGTCGGCCGCAGACAATATTGTATAATATATCCTGCCTTACATCTGCACGATCGTATTAATTATTTAAATTAATTATTAAAACTTCAGTCATTTAACCCTCCATATACGGCTGATGGTTCTGCGTGTGTAACATTCATCATCATCATCACCATCATCTGCCTATTCAAGTCCACTGCTGGACACAGGCCTACATAGCATAGTTTTGTTATCGCATCGAGGACTGTATAAGTTGTAGGCATTCGTTTTTATTGTAATAATAATATCACGAGCGTAGAAGCTAAAGGACAACGATTTGAACACAACAGGAGATAGTTCTATATAGGAAAATCCATAGTGAAGTATATATACTTTTAGATTTTAACCGTCAACATTTCAGTGCTTAAATTTCATAACTAATATATTTTCTTGTTCCTGTAAATTGTCACTATAGACAAAGCAGATATACAAAAAAGTCTGTTCTATATGAATGATCTAATTCTTACATATAAAAAAACAAACCAAGGTAACTGTAACTGTTAGGTTTTTGGGGTAGGGCTTAGGTACGTAAACCCGATTTAGAATGGGAGTTGCAATTCACTTATTTAGTGAATATATGAAGGGTTAATATACTAAGAAACAAAGCAATGTGACTCATCATAGTTAAAAATACGTATCGAAATAATTCCACTATTTTGATACTATGACGAAAATTTCGAAGATAAGGCAATGCCGACCTCTTTGGCTAACGTGCTTAAACAGGAATATCAAAAAACTGTGTTAGATATTAAATCTTATATCCTAAGGCTTTAAGTACAATATATATATACAACAAATGGAGCCGTGCGTTTTACTGTCAACAACGAAAGGCCACACACTTCTGTCGGTATAACTTGTTATAAAGTTTGTGGCCTTGGTGCGACCGTGGAAGTTGGAGATTTATAAGTCTACATCTCTTTCCGACTTTGAGCTAACACCTACGTTTGGCCGTTACGTTCGGTGCCAACTATGAATATCGATAAATAAACTCTAAAAGTGCCACGAATTTAATTTACAAAACTAACATGAGCTCAGTTCGAGAAATTTTATACAAACTTACCTGAAGTGAGATTGTTAAAAAATCATAGCATATTAATATTGTGTAAATGCTTGTGGTCTAAAAATACCATTTCTATATAATTGTCAAAAGTTTGTGTCAAACTAAAAATGCCCGTTTCGGTCAAATCAAACCGCACCACTTGACTAGCTTTACATAAAACAATGTACACGGAATATACAACTTATATGATACAAACGGAAACACGACGAAGGGTTTCGTCGGGGTTAAACTAGTATGGCAGCCATCATTTTCAATAGCATTTAGGGCTTTCTTAAAATGCCCTAGCATTTAAAAGATACCCTAGTTGCTTTTCCATGTTATTAGTTTTGGTTGCTAAGCAACATAACACAAGTAATGAGTAAGGACTGACGAAACGGTTTTCACCTGCAGCCGCGATGGCGGTATGGCGTTTTACTTTCGAAACTCACGAGACCGTAGTTTTATGCGGTCCCGTAACCGCGGCAGTTGATTATCGAAAAGTGTGCGGTTACAAAACTGCCCACTGCGGTCGCCCGTCAACCGATCGTAGACCACGAGCTTGCAAACCGCAGCGGCTGCAGGCCCGCGAACGCGCCCGTTGGTACAACATGACCGATGGTGTAGCGGAGCCGCAAATAATCGCATACGCCTCGAGCGCAAAATGTGTCGTGAAAGGTGCTTTCATTTTGTATATAAATTTCTTTGTATTCTACAAAGGCTGCATGCCCGCAACCGAGGCGGGCGCGCGAGAAAACCGCTTCGTATGTCCTTGACGTAGTAGGTCAAACATTGTTGCAGCAGTACATCTTAACTGGTAAAAAGATCAATTGTCCTTGCTAACTTAATCTCCACAGCACTCGGCGAAGAAACGCCGCGTTCCACAGTTGGTATTGAGACGTTAGCAATGGAACTGTTGCTGCGTGATGGCGGAAAGGTCTTTCATCAGCCCCTCTAAGTTCTGCATGTCGCGGTGTAGCCGCTCCGTGGACCTTGATGATGTCAGTCCTTCTAATTCAGGCCCTAAGCTGTTTCCGACTCCTCCCCCAGGACCCAGCTGCAGTCTACTCGCCAGGTGCCCGGGAGACGAGCTGGCGCTCTTCTTGTACGGTGACGTTTCCCTTACGCTACCTGCTGAAACCAATACAGATAATATAAAATGAAATCGAATCAAAACCAGAGAAATCGGCTTGTGTGTGCTGCGATTAGCGCAAGGGCGACTCCTGCAAGACACGACCCTCAGCTTGGACCATCGCGGTACAAATTTTTTTGCAGAACAATCGTCGTATGAATGGATCTATGTACATTGTATGCCCACTGTTTATACTTTAAAATGAATACTGCAAAAGACGCGCAGGACAATGCCTAGTCTGGTCGGGGTGACGTGATATTTAATCCTATTGCGCATGAACGGGTTGGGCGCTTGAATGAGAGTGCGCACGAGCTTTTAGTCTTTATGGCACTCTATTATTTCTCCGGGACAACAACTAACATTAGAATGATTATATGTATATGAAATCCGGCTTTGTGGTTTGACTGACCTTTAGAATGCGACGGTGTGGAGTGATCGGAGGCATTATCAGGAAGCGTGAAACTGTGCAGCGCCCCACTGCAGCCTCCGCGTCGTAAGGACCCCGCGCAAGAGCCCACACCGCCACCGGTTCCGCCTCCTACGCCTGTACCCGCCTCGCTACTCAGCGAATCACGACTAAAAATAACATAGTTTCCATACAATCCCTAGCAGACTATTTTTTATAATTATTGTTACCTAACGTTGGCTGTTCAAAATTAATGCCGCCGCTTTTAGGACTACAACAGTTTGTAATGCTTTATATAATGATGGTACTTCAACTAAATTTGTTTAAATATAAGTAAATAAAGCTAAATAGTAATACTTTATTTCAATAAGTTATATTAGATAGATAGATATTCAGTCTAGTTTTAAATTCCTACTTTAATCGTATGTCGTATGATTGGACTGACGTATGAAACTGAAGCAAACCTTCGAAACCAGTTTCGAAGTTTTACTTTTTAGTTATAATTTGATTTGTCATTGTTTCTTTCTACGAAAGTATAATTTCTGGTATTTAATATGTAAATAACTAAAATAAAGAGCTTTAAATGAACGCAATTTTGGTTTTTATTTAACTACAATTAGTGACATTAAAAAAAAAGTCTGGAAAGATATCCTAATATTTTTTTGGTCAAGTGAGTTCATGAATATTTATTTGCAGATATAAAAATATTAAACAAACTTTTTTTATTTTTATAGCGGAGTACGGAGTAGGTGGGTTCTTATATAGTAAAAGAACACCGCCGCCTATAAACAACCGCGCCACAGTGCGCGTTTGGTTGTGTTCCCGACTTTTTACGCCACTTAAACGGTAATTTTAAGGGCCTGCGATATCCTCACTCACCCTTCGAAACACAAAACAATTACCGTTTCACACTGAGTATTCTGGGAGTCAGTGGTATCACTTCGTACGTGCCAATTAGCGTGTCAGCATATGCATCAGCATGGCTCTCCGACGGGTATTTGTATTTGTAGAATAATATAATGAAAAAATACTAACTGGGTATACTGTCCCAGTGGTTCGTACGCGACATAGTGGCCGCGTTCCCGGGCCGTTAGTGCGGTGGCATACACGTCTCCTCCGGGGACGGGTCCAATTCCCCCGGCGGAGCACGCTGCGCCTAAAGGACAATTACTCGACCCACCTGTAATAATGAACGGGAAGCTGAATTAAATATAATACTGCATTAATCGCATTCGGCTTTTAAAAATTCTGAAGACTTTTGAATCTCTATATTCACAATTTTTGGGGCTCATATATGGTAAATGAACACCGCCACCCTTAGAAAACTGCGCCACAATCCGCACATTGGTGGTGTTGCCGGCTTTTTATGCCATAACTAGCGTATATACTCCGATATCCTCATTCACTTAGCTAAACACAGTAGAAGTACAGTTTCAAGTACAACAACCATTCCACGCTTAGTATTCTGTGAGCTCGTGGTATCACTTCGGACGAGCCGGCCCAATTAGTGCGTTAGCATTTGCTTCAGCATGGCTCTCACACAGGTGAGCCATGCTTTCTTTTTTATGGAACTACTAGTTCGCCGTGGTGTTATGTAATTCTTAATTTACTTTATCTCTGTAATGGCGCAAAAGTAAGAAAATATATCTAACACGAGGGTGGAGCGACGTGAGCGTGCAGCGATCCCAATGAGGACTGCGTGGAGCCCAATGGCGCCACACCCGCCAATAGCGGCGTACTCTGCAATTACAGTTTAATTCATCGTATTAATCCTAAACTATGGATATCTAATTTTTATTATTAAAAGTATATTTTAGAATATTTTCTATTATTTTAACATAACAGATCGTTTTAGTTAGTGTACCTGATCGGGCGCGTGCCTTCGACGCTCGCAAGTCGAACTGCAGCCAACACCAACTCCCACCCCAACGCCGGTCATAGCTGTAGGTAGACACACTTCAATATAACCTGATTTGGGTGGTGTTATACGCATGCATGTTGCGTAAGCAAATAATAAAATTTCGATTCAAATACAAAGTCCGTAATCGTACAATTGTTAAAAATTAAGATTTAGTTTAAAGCATTTACAATTAAATATTAGGTAAAGCATGCGGACCATTTCATAAAACGTGATTCGCCGCTCTTGACATTTAACATGCAGTTGGGGATTTTAGGGCCCGCAAACCAGTTTCGAGTCAACGGGGACCGATTGCGTGCAATAACATTGAATCTTTTTCTAAAAAAAAATCTGCTACAAAGAGTAGCTTTATGTTGTGAGACCGTATATTTGAAAAATAATAATAAAATCGTGATATAATAAAGAATTTCTTTATAACAGTGTAGATATAAAAATGTAAATAGTGATTTGATATTCTAATTTTTTTTATGATATAGTAGACAATGGAGCAAGTGAGTCTCCTATATGGTTAGAGAACATCCCCGGCCATGGATAATCGCGCTACAGTCCACGCATTGGTTAAGGGCACGGCATTTTTTAGGGCCTCTGATATCCTCAGTCACTCAGCAAAACATAGTAGAAGCACCGTTTCAAATACAACTACCATTTTGCACTGAGTATTCTGTGAGCCCGTGGCATCATCATGAGTTATTATTTGCTTCAGCATGGCTCTCTCACGGCTTAATGTTACATTATAATTCAAAAACTTATTTTAATTGGAGAGTTTTGGGTATTTTAGATAAAACTGGTAAAATCCACAATTGTTTTGTAAATATTGATTTGAAATTGTCTACAGCCACACACTCGGATCCCCGCGGTCAGCAATTCTAATACTACGTGTAAGCAGACTTTGTAGGTGAAACGAGGGAACAAAAATGAAAATAGACCTAAGTAGGTGTGTGGCGAATAGTCGTGGAGCGAATAGTCCGGTAGAGGCAGTTCGCAGCGCGCGCACGGCGTCGTCGGAGCCAGCGGGCACGTGTCGGCGCTGCCCGCGCACGACGACGAGTCTACCCACACACGCACACGTACACGTCACGCACCACACACACACACGACGACATTTTACAGTACAAACAGTCGGTGCAGTGAAAACAATCTGACAGTTTTATATATGTCGCAGCCATCTGCTTGGATCCACTATTTGATGGTGATTACTAGTGAATTCGTTGAGTTGAAACATTCAATTGAATGACTAGGCCGAACGTTGACTTAACAAGTGTCACTCACTCAACTAGTTAGCGGTTGGTTAGCCCTTTGAACGACGGACAACTTAGAGCGGACGTAAAGTCAGCCAAGTAATTTGTTGTTGTTAATTGTAATTTAGTTAATTTTTTAGCCACTGCGGCGCTAGCAGTCACCAAAACACATCTTTAAGGTATGAACGTGCACTGTGCGTACTTACCGACGTATGTGGGCACATAGCGACGGTCGAGTGAAGCTGGTGCAGGGGCGTGTCTCGCTGGCTCGTATTCAGCCGGAGGCGGACGTCCGAGGGTCCCCAGTCCGCTACCCTCAACGCTGCCTGCTGATACTGGGATAGAAAAATACGCTAATTAAACAACTTAAACCTTTTACTAAAGTAGGTAATACAAATTTGCCTAGCTGAAGTATATATATACTGACGCACTAATTTGGCCGAAGTGATACCATGGGCTCACAGAATACTCTGAGTGAAACAGCACTTGTACTATTTCTCAGAGTGAATGAGGATATAGGAGGCCCTTAAAGTGGCCGCGGCCTGCGGCGCGATTGTTCATAGGCAGCGGTGTTCTCTTACCATATAGGAGACCCACCTGCTCCGTTGTCCGGTATAGAATAATAAAAAAAAATTGAATGAAATCGAAGAATAAATACTGTGAGCATTTTGAC
>DWCF01001276.1:0-32176 GCA_018230265.1 Delias oraia
CATAGTTCAAATGCATTGCCCGGTACTTTAATAATCCTGGATTTTAATCCCAGTTAATACTTGAATCAAGTTTAAGAATATCTAATGAATTTATTTGATGATTTTTACACAAACATATTACGATACAAAAAAGGCTAACTTATTTCATGTCTAGGTATTAAATTTGTGTTGTGTCCATGGGCAAAGGATCGCTTATACTTTCCTTTTATATAAAAAAAACGTACCTCTGTCTCCCTTCATCTCCTGGTTGCCGCGATACCAGACAACCTTGGCCGCCGGCTTGGCGTTCTTCGCCTGACACTCCAGTACGACATCCTCACCTTCTTTGACCTCGAGCTTCGAGTTGTGCGGATGATTCACTATCTCCACTGCGTTAGGAGGCGCTGGGGACAAGGTGAAATATTTTTTTTTAAGATCGCTCTATGTTTATGAGATGCTTTATGAGATTACTATATTTATAATGAATTATTTGATAATCCCTCTAGGCGGAAGATCCCAAATATCAGCTTCATTCTCTACATCTCATTCAATGTAAAAACATTGGTTTCCTCAGCTACTTCCATCCCGGGAAATAAAATTTATCACGAGAAATATTTGTATCATAATCGTTCAATGAGGAAGAATTCAAAAATGTATCCCTATCTCCTCTTTGTCGTTTCACAACTGAGCGTTTTTAAGACAGTTTTAATATTTCAAATCAATCCGCTAAAGAGCGCGGCTGTCCATGGGCGGCGGTGTTTTCTTATCTTTTAGGAGTTTCTGCTCCGTTGTTCGCTATATGATACTATTAATAAAAACGCACAAAAAAGTGATTTTTAAGGATTTATTTTCAATATACCTAACCTTCTATTCTGACTCTAATACTTGAATATTTAATTTTGAAAGTAGGTACATATATTTAAAATTTTATCAAAGACTGACAGAATTAATCCGACAGCTCTTTTAATTTATCGTCTCGAAATAATTTTTCTCAACTCATCAAAATTTTACTTTATGAAACCAGCTTATGTACAATATACCTCCTAGACTTATGTTAAGAGTAATTTCATTAAAGTATTGGTATTTAATTTTTTTGTTAGTATAGCGGACAACGCAGCAGGTGGATCTCCTACATGATAAGAGAACACTGCCGCTCATGAACAACCGCGCCACAGTCCGCGTATTTGTTGTTGTGTCGTTTTTTTACGTCGCTCAAGCGGCATTTCGAAGGGCCTCACTAACTCACTCACAAATATTATCCTATTATATTTATCAGTCTTGACAATATTTTATAACTGATATAAAATATGAATGAATACAAAATATAAATGAATGCTTTTCTGATTGCGCTAACTCAAAGACACGACCGTTACTAGTAAATGATAGCACTATAAAAAAAGGGAGTGTTACTACTGTTAAATTAAACCATTCATTATTAGCCTCAAGATACATTTTCATGACTGTCATTTACTAGTTCAAAGGCAGACGTAAGAATAATATGAATCTTTTCTAAACAATAAAAGATGTCCTTACTTAACCACTGGGCTATCTATGGAGGCGGCGGGCAATGTATAACATTATTCTAAACCACATTAATAACAATTTCAGGTAATACAACACCTGATTTCATAACAAATATGGCGCCCTGACCAAACTGACCACAATACTTTTTCACTCGAGAAACGTGGGAATATATTTATACCAACATTGTTTTTATTTGATATCGCTGTATATAAATTTGACGTTGAAACTCAGTTTAAAAAAGATATATTTAATTTGTTATATATAGCTTAAAATACAATTTTCATACGTATTGAATTGCATGTTTCTTCTATGATAGTTTTTACAGATGGTATAATAATTCAAGTACGTTAGTCATCGTACATCGAAGCGGAATTCAGAGTTTCATCCGTCTGATTTCGAAGGTTTTCGTTCCACAACTGAGCGTTCATAAGGCATTATGTGCCGCGCACCATCACTCTGTGGAATCAGCTGCCAGCAGAGGTATTTCCAAAGCAATACAACTCGAGGGACCTTAAAAAAATATATCGTACCTATTTTCGTACCTTTCGGATTTGGAGGTAAATAGCACCATTTCCTAATGTTGACATACAAAAAAATATTGATGTATTCTTAAGATCCATCGTGATAATTAAAGTTCTTTAACCCGAGTAGGCACGACAGCCTTATCAAAGTCAAACAAGGCCGGTGGGCTTTGTGCGGCGTGTTTGTTTGTCGATTGCGTTGTAGATACTCGGCCGGGAAATTATAAATTGTGTCAGGTGTAAGACGAGACGCCGATTGATACCATACACCGTAATTTATTACGGAAGCGTTGATGCACTACTTTAGGATGCTTTATATGCCGATAATGTAATCGATTTTGTTAATTCGACAAATAGAAAGATCTCCACGAAAGGAAAAAAAGTGGATACCTACACAATAAAAGGATTTCTGGAAAGCGCAAATTCGCCTATAACATTAATAAAATAGATGCTTTTAAATACATTAATAGAGGCATGTGTCGAAATGTTATACTATTTCCTTCTAGTAGATATAAAAAATAGATTTAATTGATTTTTTAAGTAATATGTCCAAAAATTATAATTAATTAATCTGTACAGGAAGTAAGTATTTACACCAATTCAAACCTGTAGCAAAACATGAAGGTAATAAATTAATTATGGAGGATGATGTAAAAAAAAGATGAAACAAATTAATTACTGAATACCAGCGTGAAATAATATTTTTATTGTGTTTCGCTGTGTTAGGTTACACAGGATAAGTAATACCGTTCATGAGGCGTAAAAAAGATTTAGCCAGTCTTGGTCTTGCGCCAGTACACCTGGTATTATTTTTGATCTTGGTATTGCGCTCCCAGTTTTAGTCTTGGTCTTGCAGCAAGATTCTTGTAAGTCTTGCAATTACCTATTAGACTATAGCAATTAATTGAAGTAAATTTTCTAAGTTCTACTTAGAAAAACCTAACACAATAGAAACATTTTGAGCTTGAATTAACATAGCCTTAGTAAAGACCAACCAGAATTATATATGTCCAAAGATTTAGTGAGAAATTTAAAAAATCACTGTAAAAACAAAAAAATAGCTTCAAGACGCAAGAGTACTTGCTCATGTTTTACACGGTAATTCTTGGTCTTGGAAAAATGCTAGACGAAGACTGAATTTGGTCAACACTACCGCTAACGCGTGGTTTGTGCCACTGTTTTACATGAACAACGGTGATCTCTTACCATTACTCATTTACTCACCTACTTATCTACAGTTTTTCACTATATACTAAAATAATCATAATAATAATTGAAGCACATTCGTAAACTCAGAGAAATCCACTGGCGTAATATATATACAAAAAGATAATCAGTGGATGAAGGATAATCCACAATAAGGCAGTGTTTTTAAAATTGAAAATTAAAAATGCAACGTAAAATATAAGTGGAGCATAATTTTCATCCATTCATCATTCATAGGGAAGACTCGCTTCGTGTTTCGTTTAACCAAAATCTCTTAATAATTTGTGTGAACAACACAGATTTATTACGTACTCTTGCACTGGCGCAAGTTGCACGACGTAGCGTTATGAACAACATCAACTCCTAATAGAATGCCTTTTAAAATGTATCGTAATTTCAGATGTGTACATAATATAAGAATTACAGTGGTTTAGTTAAGTTTGTATCTTTTACATATTTCTCTGGAAAATAAGAATTAAGTCCGCGCATCACCTCTCTGTGTTATCAGATGCCAGCGGAGGTATTGCCAAACCAATACGACTTGCGGACCTTTAATAAAGGACGGCAACGCACTCGCGGCTCTGCAAGGGGTGGCATTGGGTGCAGGACCGCTTGCCCTAGGTGAGCCTGCTGCTACTCAATTGCCATACATGATAATAAAAAAGTCATATAAAAGTATATTTGTTAAACTAAGATATATATAATGCTTCTTATGAAAATTTAAACATTTATCTGTATAAGCGAAGCTTTTCATGGTAAAAATAACATGAGTTATAGAGTAATAAAAACCAAACTATCACTGCTAAGATAGTAGGTAAAACGTCGCTCTAACCTATAGCTCAAACACAAGTAACAGGATATTGCTGTCTAGCGACCAACGGTTCCGCTCCCCTGCCCCCATACAAAGGTGGGAAACTCCGCTTTGTTGTGGCCAGTGGTTGACAACGCTCGGTGGCTCGTTAGTTTTCTATTTTCATTCATTATCTTTGTTTTGTTAAGATTTTTACCTCATTAATTTGAAATGTTGCCACTGTTCCCTTTCTCTATGAAATTGTCACCAATATTGGTTTTACACTTATTGAGAGAAAAATACAAGATGTAAAAGTAATTTTATAAAGAACGAATATACGAAAACTATTAGATTTCGCACGAACTACCAAAAGCGCAACATTGTCTGAAACTACAACACATCAAAACGTCTCAATAAACTTAATTCGAAGTAAATTAGCCATGCATTTTCGGCACACGCCAAAAGCAAGAATAGCCAGGGAATATATATCATTACCTACATATGATAAAGGTTAATTTGTGGGTAATTTTTTGACAAAGGAGTCGCCGATAAAAGCCGGCAAAAGATCATTTATCAATGGCAGCTCAAGCGGGAAACGATAAATCTCCAAGTGTTTGCACAAAATCTGACTTAATAATGTAATAACACTTTGTGAACGGCGAACATTGTCATATCAAAAGACGATTGCATCCCCAGAATTCAAGACATGCGGGTTCAAATTCTTTTGATCCGCACTAAAACCGTGCAAGTTTCAAACAAACTAGGGTTGCCACTTTCCAAACGTTCACGTATTGTGTATAAGACACAATTACTTGTTGGGAAGTTCTTTTAAACTTGTTCAGAGCTCATGTGCAAGTTACAGAAAAATGTCAACGAACAGGGAAACTAGAGGGAGTCTAGATTTAATAGGACCAAAGTAATATAATGATTTGTGCCATATTAAAAGTTTTTCGGTACGAACAAGAGCCCCGAGAACACACACCATTCGTATTCGAACACAAGAACAAATTGAATGCGTCAATTCCATATCTCTCACGATACATATCTCACAATAAAACATAATCACGCTCAAACTTTACCCATTTCCATACCGGTTTCTCAATAGAATTAATAGTTTAACTTGTTGACAGCCCTACATGACGTAGTAACAAACTTTGACGTGTAGAATGTGTCCGGGCATATCGACCGTGTTAATCTTCGCCAGCCTTTGTACTGAGCTGTTAAGATACCTATTAAATTATTATACAGCACAGTTGAACTACTTCAGTCAGGGATCACACACGGGCAGACAGCTACAAGAGCCTCGACTCGCGATGAGATTATACATGAGTAACTAAATAATAAGATACCCGTGGCAGAGCCATGCTGAAGCATATGCTGACGCACTAATTAGGTCGGCTGGTCCGAAGTGACACCACGGGCTCACATAATACTCAGCGTGAAATGGTACTTGTACTGTGTTTAGCAGAGTGAGTGAGGATGTTGGAGTCTCTTAAAAATGCAGCTTAAATGGCGTAAAAAGCCGGCAACACGACCAATGCGCGGACTTTAGCGCGTTTGTACATGGGCGGCCATGTTCTCGTACCATATAGGAGACTCATCTGCTCCGTTTTCCGCTATACTATAAATAAATAC
The DNA here is from genome assembly GCA_018230265.1 of Delias oraia. Taxonomy (NCBI): domain Eukaryota; kingdom Metazoa; phylum Arthropoda; class Insecta; order Lepidoptera; family Pieridae; genus Delias; species Delias oraia. Next base: position 5,656 of record DWCF01001276.1, read on the forward strand.
TTTAAGAAAAAACTAATTCGAGGTTTAATCAAAGTACAAACATTTTGAAAATGTTGATATCGTCAATTTAATAATAAGGTGTTATTAATAATAATTATTATTAATAACACCTTATAAGCGGTATTCTTTTGTATGAAACAAGACGCAAACCAGCAGAAAGCTCACCTAGAATTCACCGCCCATGGACACTTTTCATTCAAAGTAAAATATTTTCAAATTATGCTATCAATAACTTTAATATGATACTTTGCAAATGAAAATTGATTGGTTTATAAATAAAACCTCAACTAATTAAAGTTGATCTTTATTATATGAAACGGGGAGCAGACGGTCGGTCACCCATACAAATCCTTAGCCCCAATTAGGCCGCGCGTGCGTTCTCGGCCTTTAAGATATACGGATACACTTTTTGGTTAAATTTATAAATCATTTAAAAAAATTAACCATTTTCTATATTCTAGTGATTGTTTATTGTACATTTAAAACCGCCTTTTAAGAGAAAGCCATTACCAAGCGCTAGTGAAAAATAAGACGCACTAAATGCTGAAAATAAATGAATCGTGTCGCGCGTCTCTTTACATGACCACCGAAACCTTTAAAAGTCCTTTAACTGATTATTACGTAACTCTTCAGGCTTTACCTCATTCTTGGCGTTCCCTAAAACATCGATTGAAATTTTAAAAAAAACTTTAATTAAATGTACTAACTTTGCAATCCTGAAACATATCCTCCAATAGTAAATTATAGAAATTCTCTTGATTAAAAATTATAGATTCTAAATTAAGAGAAATATCAACAAGATTTAAAACAATACGGCTGTAAATATTGCATTCATTTTATTATTATTTTTATGCTTTAGCGTATAACGGAGCAGGTGGGTCTCCTATACGGTAAGAGAACACCGCCGCCCGTGCACAACCGCGTCACATTCCGCGCATTGGTTGTGTTGCCGGCTTTTTATGAATATTATTTACTAATTCATCTAATTTTTATTATGTATTCCTTCTTAATTTATTGACTGATACAATTGATTCATTTTGTTTGTTTGTTGCATGAAGTCACTGTATCTAATTAATTCATTTTGATATTATGAGTACCTACATCAACTAATCAGTACTTAGTATTATATTATGATACTAAGTTATTTATAAATGATTAATATCTTAGTATTATCATAATATAATAATAAAATAATACACAACTGTGATACAGTAATTCTAAATTAACATTTCTCGATCCAAAGAGCCTCGTAGCGTAATGGTTTTAAAAGTGTACCATGAAGCGAGAGGTAACGGATTCGAATCCCGGTCCGGACTATTATTACTTAATTCTATGATTTATTCGATCATTGAAGGGCTTGACAGTGTCCGGGCGAGTGACTTAATACTGTTGCACGCGTGGGAGAGCCATGCTGAAGCATAAGCTGTCGCACCTATTGGACTGGCTCGTCCAAAGTGATACCATGGGCTCACAGAACACTCAGCCAGAAACGATACTTGTACTGAGTTTCGCAGAGTGAGTGAGGATATCGTATAAACATGAGTAGAACATCGTCCGACATAGCTGCAAACACACGGAACCAAAACTAATCGCCAACACACTCTTAGCCTCACTCCCACCTCAAGTATTGGCTCAGTCGAGCGTTCAATCCGGTGAAAAGAATTTCCTTACCGACGGAAATTGCTTGAAAAATGAAAAAACCCGAACGGCTCTTGAAATTTTGGACATGAAATTGCCAGCAGCTCTTGTTTATTTATTACTCGAAATGAATTATTACGACTAAAATGCGAAAAATTTAGTCACAATTTACCCGACAATTTTCTTGCTAACGCTAAGGCAATTAATGTAAACGGTAACTTTTATAGAGCCTACACGAAAACAATTTGGTTGTTACCGACATTTAAAAGGGCAAAGGCCGATACAAAATCAATTTAAAAAGTCTCAATACTGGAATTATCCCGTACGAGGCAGGCTCTTTTGTAAATTCTTTGGCGGTCGCCTGAAAAATTATAACGCATTCGTTGCTACTTCTGGTCTGGTTACAATTGAATTTATGAGGTGCCTTACAATTGTATACTAAATACATAATTATAATTCGTCGAACTATAACAGTTCAAAAAATCCAAATAATGATTGTGAGAAATTTTTTTAATGGTTTAGCGGAAGACGGAGCAGATGCGTTTCCTATATGGTAAAAGAACACTACCGCCCATTGACAACCGCTCCACAGTTTGCGCATCGGTTATGTTGCCGGCATTTCACGTCACTTGAGCGGGATTTTAAAGGGCCTCAGATATTCTCACTCACTATGCGACACACAGTAGAAACACTGTCTCAAGTATAACTACCATTTCACGCCGAGTATTCTGTAAGTAGTATGAATATTATAAAAACCCACAGAAAGTTACCACCGAAATAAAATAGGCGGGCCTACGGCGGTTTAAAAAAGCATTCCTATTTCCCACGTACAAAACTTCTCAATCGAAAAACACTAGAAGTTCAAACAAATAAAAAAACTTTGTAAGAAGTATAGTGGCACGTTTTAATTAAGCGTTATCTCCCTTCGACAGTCTCGGGGGTATGGGGGGTTGTAAAAGTCAATAATTACCTTTACTCACGGTCAAACGCTATGTGCTAAGGCCGCGGGCCTTGCACTAGCGGGGCGTAACGCTTACCACTACCACTTGTACAATAGGACTATATAAAAATAACAGTAATTTGTTTAATCATAGGATAAAGAATACAAATTAAACGAATGAGATGTTTGGACAATATAATGTTGCTTAGTCTGTACTGAATTTCAGTATACAGAGTTTCATACGTATCACTTCTATTTTTGGCGTTCCACAAACGAGCTTTTAATGCATTTAATAAATATCTTATATATTTAATTATACGGATACGTATTGTACCATCTCTATGCCCATCTTGCCATGAATGCCTTAACACTAAATACTCTTTTTACATTCGTTGAAACTTCTGTAACTTTCAAAGCTCACAATATGTTACCGAGTATCACCAAGCTGTAATGTGCAAAGTTAATGAATTGTGTTTCCGTAAGTTGAATATACTTGAAGCGAGGAGTTTATTTAATGATATCAATAATTGAGATTAGTATTTATATTAAACTTCCCGAACGACTTAGAAATACAGTTAATAATAGAATATAAAGTTTGTATGTATTATTTATAAACAGCTTTCTTTTAAATTTACGTCCACATTGATTTGTATATCTTTGAATTTCCATTTACTCTATAAAATAAGGTTTCTTAAACTACATGAAATCCGAACGACTACTAGAATCCAAAAACCTATACGGACTCGTATAAAAATTTTTGAATCTTGCTTTACTTCAAACGATAAGTCTCTTAAAAATTCTGCAATTCTCGCGCTGACATGCATCTGTTGTTGCTACAACACATTACTTTAAAGATGATCTGATTGTAGACAATTTTATAAAGATCTTAATATTTATGATAAATATTTAAAAAATGCACTAAATAGGTACACGAAGACCCCCTGACACTCGTGGTACGGACCCCAAAGGGGTATATGGACTACGTTGTAAGAAACCCTCCAGCAAATAGACATTGCCTTAGAATATCAATGCTTTAAACTATGAAGTCAAGTGAGTTAATAATTCTATATTTTGTTAACTAGCGTTGTCTTTCTTTTTACTATTAAAAGTCGACTGTATCTTTGAGTATACCAATTATAAAATCATGCTTACTCAGCGGCTGAAATTAAATAAGTCCAGTCGGCCATATTAATATTGACGCGAGAGTATGTTGATTTTTTATTAATCGAATTGTTTTATTCCATGCAACACGGGACTAAACATACTCTGTAATTACTGTGATGTTTTTAAACGACAATTTGTTTTAAAGGTGAATTAATAATTTGTTTTTTTAAGCTATAGCGCACAACGGAGCAGGTGGTCCTCCTTTATGGTAGAGAACACCACCGCCCATTGACAAACGCGCCACAGCACGCATTGGTTGAGTTGCCGACTTTTTACGCAAATTAAGCGACATTTTTTCAGGCCATCCGATATCCTCTCAGCGAACACTCAGCGAAACACAGTACAAATACCGTTTCTCGCCGAGTATTCTATGAGTCCGTGGTATCACTTCGGACGAGCCGGTCCAATTAGTGCATCACCATATGCTTCAGCATGGCTCTCCTAATATTAGTAGTCACAAGAGTAGCTATAACTTAATTAAGAATCTTATATATGACCTAATTGACATAATTATCAATATATTGGTTAGGCCAAATTAGTTTTTAATTCAATGATTCCGTTTTGTCACAAGAAACGCCTAAACGCGGTCCAAATTGAAAACTTTATACAAGGTTTCAAACATACCCATTTCCCGTTAAACAACTTAACGCTGCGCTCAAAAACTTCGCCATTCCCTAAGCACTATTTCTAATTGTATTTCAGCACAGTTCTATCGAATTAGAACACCCTTTTGTTAACATTTCAAGACAGAGTGTTGTGATATTTCTTCGACATTCTTACTGAAACCACTGTGCGAACGTTCGATCAGTGCCAGCATCAATAAATTATTAATTTCATGAAGCCGAAATTAAATCTTATATAAAATATCTCTACCTGGATAAATTGAATACGCGGAAATGATATTATATAATTCCAACGAAATAATTTACTATTAATATAGTTATGTGGTTTGATGGTACTCGTTTTCTTTTGAATATTTATTAATTATTCGATAAGCCTTTAGTTAACACATATATAACACTGTATATTAGAGTTCATTTGATTAGCAAATTGTACTTTTATAGCAGTTGAGCTGTTTTGAGAGGCACGCTTTATAAAACGATACTACTCTATTTTATTAATAAGATAATTTTAGTTTCAATTTGTTATATATTACGATCGATAAAGCGGAAGCTCGTTTCAAATAAACGAAGACGAAAACTAATAAAATCGGCTTCCCTTAAATCAAAATGCACATATTTAAGCTAGTTAACGGTAATAAAACGTATGACATTAAATAACGAGCGATTTAACGGCGCTGGAATAACGAATTGCATTTCTTTGAGTTATGCGATAGTAAAAAAATTAATTTATTAGTACTTTTACGTTATCTTTTATGGTATAAATTATGGTTTTAGACATTCGTATAACGTTTGCCTAATTAGTCATAGGATTTAGTTAAGTTTTGTCATAAATAACAAACATAAAAGAAACTCTATAAAATCAAAATGTTCCTATTCTATTCACCACCACCACATCTCCACAGGACGTCCACTGCTGGACATAGGCCTCACCTTCAGAATCTCTAAGCATGCCCGTTGGAAGCGACTCGCATTCTATAGCTGACAACGGAGCACGTGGGTCTCCTATATGATAAGAGATGTGTGCTTTTAAGGGCCTCCGATATCGAAATACAGTACGAGTACCGTTTCACGCAGAGTATTCAGACTATACTAATACTTATTTAAAGCGTGTTTCACGAGCGCAACTTTTTCTACTTGGAAATAACGTTGGAAAAACGCTCACACTTCGCATAGTCAGACTTTTCAAAAGGGTAAGCAGCAAACATTTTCTTGCTTCTCTGTAAACTTTTATCGAGAACGCAGTTACTTAAGGAACGGCCAAAGTTAGCAAGCCGCTAACTAGCTCTCGCCGATGGCGTTGCTCGCGAACTTTACAAGTTCTTGTTTGTGCATTGTCGTTGGTTTGTTGTACAATAGTTTCATTTCCTATATTAGCTTGGAGCATGACCACTGTAGTCTTGCTATCGGGTCGGCATTATTTTCAACTTAGCGGCGTTGGGACGGCTTAATATTATTTAGTGAAATAATGTCTATTCTACAAACTATACGTTATAATCTGAAAATATAGTATTGCTTTTTATTGAAAATACAATTGGTATATTATTAGAAAAACATTTATATTCCATTAATTTCAACAGTCAATTTATCAGAATTAAAAAGATTTCTTATTTGTAAACAACAAATTCTAAGTTACTTTACTAATCACATACAAATATGCACAAATATTAAACCAGATTAAAATAGTGATTGTAGTTATTGTCACGTGTGAGGAATGAATAATGTTGTGTTCTAAGGTACTTGTGTGTGATTATATATTTTCAGGAGCATTATCACTGCTAACTTGGCTTGGCTCATACAGAAGGGTGGAAAAAAGCAAACGAGGCCACGAAGACGTAGATAATTTACTTGGATACGAATTGAGAGCTTATTCGCTGGGACATAACCGTATCGTGCTAAATGTCCAAGTATTGCCAACTTGCCAGATTGGACAACATACCATATAAACTCTTTTATTTCTATACGAAAATAGCTGGCTATTTTTATCATTATGAGATTATATTACTTGTGTGCAGAGCTTTTAAAGTTTTCAGTTATTTGAGAGGGTTCAAGTCCATGTATTTATGTGTTTAATAGAAAGTTAGCCGACAGATAGTTGAATAATCCAAATATTTTAGTTATTCGAAGCTATATAAATACGTATAAACCACTTGACCATGCGTAATTAAAATTTATATAAATCACAACAAGAAATAAATCAAAACTGAAATATATAAGAGGTGGTAAGTTTTCCCATGCAAAAATCAATAAAAATACGCTATTTTGATAACAATCACTTGAATTGATATATTTGATGTTAAAATTTCAAAAATGAAATCCAAATTAAAGATTAATTAACGTTAAACATCTTCAAATTAATTTTGGGTCATAATTAATATTAAATTATTATAATAATGGTTCGTATATAATAGTTAATATATTAAAAGTAGTAGGTATTTTTTATGTAATATAAACCGTCTGAAAAAGATAAATAACGACTTAACCATTACGTTCAAATCGTCAGTGCGTTTGTTTTTGCCGGAGCCCTCATAATGCGTTCGCAAGATCAGAATCCTGCCAAGTGGGAACATCCCGAAACATTGCACTTTTGGCAAACGACAATGTATTGTTTAATTCTTAGTCTTATATCTTCAGATTTGGCTTGGGCATCGTATCGATTTTGTGATCTCACTTATAATGTACGGATTATCTTGCTATTTTATTGCGCTGAACTGCAGTTTTATTGAATTAATATTGTTAGAAGTTTCAATGCGCTTTGTAGGAATATAATAATATATATAACGTAATAAAATATATATAACGCCACCGACAACGCATCAGCGGCCGAGAAGAGATTGGGGGAGGGCGGCAGATTATTTTCTAAGGGAATCTACTGTTCCTTTGCATTCCGATTTTCATATAAAAATACTACCTTAAATGACGTTAAAACTTGTAAGAAGACGTATTTCAATAAATGAATTGAGGATTAAATAGCTTGAACAATTATTGAACAACTAAAATCGTATGTGCGTTTTTAACGTAACAGAATATAAATTCATACCTAAAGACACGCAACTCTCCGTCGTGCTCTTACTGAGGCTGTGATAACGCTATCCCTACATTTAGCATCGATTTCTATTTATCTCACAACCGGCCTGTCCCCAGAGCATCGTACACACTAACTCAATCACCAATGAAAAAGAACAACAATACGTTAAGTTACTGGAAGTTCTTTTTCATTGACCTCAATAAGAATAACGATCAAATATCTTCTTATCAAACAAGCTTTCGAGGCTTTGAATACTTTTTAGAGCTTTAATGGTAAAAAATTAAGGCGTAGCAAAATTTAATTCCTTATAACATTGAATTTTTCCATCTCGGCGTTTACAAGAGAAGCCACACACGCCAAATTATCTCGGTCTATTTTTTAAAATTAATCGTTATTGCTACGAGGCAAGGCCTGTTACAACATAGTCGTGCTGTTAGTAAATTAGAATATCTAGAAATTTTATATCGACGTCTACAGCCAATGTTATTGATCGCGGAGGCTGACGAGAACGCAGATAGAATCGTGATGAAAGCCTTCTTTACGGGCTTCGGATATGTTACAAATCACGCGTGTTTGTCTGTTTGTATTTTATCTACTGGCTTTTGTTTTCCATTAGAAGCGCATCCACGCCTTTGATAACTTATTTACTCGTCACAAGAACAGCAATACGGACGCACTAATTGGGCCAGCTCATTCAAAGAGATACAGCGGGCTCACAGAATACTCAACGTCAAATGGTAATTGTACTAGAGACGGCGCTTCTGCTCTGTTTCGCCGAGTTAGTGAAGATATCGGAGGCCCTTGAAAAAGCCACTAAGTGGCGTAAAACGCCGGCAATACAACCAATGCGCGGGCTGTGACGCGGTTGTCCATGGGCGGCGGTGTTCTCTTACCATATAGGACACCCAGTAGCTCCATTATCTGCTATATCATAAAATATTGTCTAGATTTTAAGAATAGTCTTTTCAAGTATAAGAATAACGTATTAAAAATAAACACTATTAAGTAAATGTGCTCTAAAAATATAGGAGTGGGTACTTATCGATCTAAATAAATAACAAAAACTAGAAAATAACAAAAGCAAATATCAATTAAATTTGCTGATGTCTAATATTAATACTTATATGTAAAAAATCTAGGGACATTTAATTTTTTCCGTTTTAAAAGTAATTAAATCCAGCGTAAAGCTCAAACACTATTCGCCCCGATTCAAACTAAAATCACCTGTTAAAAAACCGCGAAAGCCACTGTTAAGCAATAAGCTTAAACCTTGAACCACACAAATGCAGTAGAATGCGTTCGTTACAAATTTGGAGGGACGCCAGATAGGCGAAACTACGGGTTCGAATGCGGATTACTGGCCGAACCCTGAAAGGAGGGAAGACAAGAGACAATTGATAATGGCCATTAAGTCTAGTTTGTACCTAAACTTTGAAGGATATCACATTAACTCTTGTGGGTAGCTTGGATTCGGATCTTGGATCGTGGAGTACTAATAGGCATATTTGTAGGCATATGAATATCCTATTAACCTAACCTTAGTGAAACATTTTACTCCGTGCGATTCAAACCCGAGACGTTATTTAGTACACGTAGAAGAATGAAGTATTTCAACGGAAAATGTGAATTGTTCTACCAAGATGCTGCAAAATGGTCAATCCAGAACAAAATAGTAAACTACTAGAAAATAATAAAAATGTATACATTATTTAACAATATTGACTTTTAACTTTAAAACTAATATCTATCCTATATAATAAAATATTTGAAAAAGGATTCTTTATGAAGCTGTCAAAGTCAGCAATTTCAAAATTAATTGATGTTTTTTAAATTAGAAATTTTGTTTCACCAGCATATCTGAAATAGGCAACCGAAATTAAACCCGATTCAATCAAGTTTTTTTAAATTGCTACCATTTTAAATTATACATACAGTTATTATATTTTCACCCGTAGGAGAGCCACGCTGAAGAATTACCTGACGCACTAATTGGGCCGGCTTGCCCGAAGTGATACTACGGGCTCACAGAATACTCAGCATGAAACGGTACTTGTAATGTGTTTCGCAGAGTGAGTGAGGATATCGGAGGCCCTTAAAAGTGCCGATTAAGCGGCGTACAGAGCCGGCAAACAACCAATGCACGGTCTGTGGCGCGGATGTTCATGGGCGGCGGTGTTCTCCTACCATATAGGAGACCCACCTGCTCCGTTGTCCGCCATAAAATAAAAAAAAACTTGTTTTAATTGATTTAAATTAAATCTTAAGCATCATATTTTGGATTTTTTAAAATTTCATCTAGACATTACAAGAGTAACCCGACTGTATTATTTTCTTACAATATTATTTTATTGAAGTATTATTGAGACTACTGCGAACGAAAGCTAAGCGCATCGTTTTAATTTAAACAATGTTGTTTATGAAAAACATTTTCATACTGCCAGTATCAGTATTTATGTTACGAACACATGGCAACAATTGATGTGCACATTTATCAAGCCTCTATCGATCTGGGCTAATGTCGCTTAAATCATTTAGTTTTAGGTACGAGAATTGTGAGTATGAATATCAGTAAATAGATGACCGTGCTTAGTTGGGCATAATATGAGGAAACTTTTTATCACGCCTTTATGAGCTTGGGCTTAATGATTACAATTTTGTATCTTCGGTGATGTTTCGTACATAAAAATATAAATATTCAAAATATATATACAAAATTCGAGATGTGGTATAATTGTTTGGTGAGATTCCTTTCACTCATTAAATATTTAAATATAATAAACATTTTGTATGAACAGCGAGCACAGTTCAAAAATTGTACTTACTGTTAATTAAATTAAAGCTTCTCCGTGAAAGAAACAATAAGTTGCGGAACAATTGAAACGAGTGCGGAAGTTCTCAATAGACACCTTACAAGAAACAAAATTTCCATCTCAAGTCCTCCTTATTGGCGTATAATTAACAATGGCCTTGCCAACATTTCAGAAATTAATTTGAAGAATCGATTGGCAGCATCAGAGGACTGATACGGGAATATTAAGTTGAAATCAGGGCTACATACCATTCGCGAAGTTTAATACGACCCGTGAGAACTGCTTGGAGATGAGGAATTTTTAATTAAAATGAGCCAATTTCTTTTTATCGCTTTTTATCGAGTCGAGTATTAGAATCAACTTTTATGTGAGCAATCGAAGCTTGAGTGTTTTGTGTCAATAATTAAAATGCTAGTCCGAGTTTAAGTAACAACTGTTGTTGTAATAAACTAATGCTAATTAGTAATGCTTATTACAGTAAACATTACGATCGTTACAAGGTAATAAATATAAATCAATAAAAGTAATAATTTCTACGTAAGAGAATCCTAACTTGCTACGGTTTAACGCTACGTCGGCCTACGTAGTCATATCGTTCAGCGTAGCCTACGCCATTTCTACGCAAAAGACTGACACAAATGATGTTTCAATATAAATTGCAGAACAATAAAAGCAGGAAGGCCCCGATAATTAAAAAGCGGGGACATTAAGCAATTAAAAAATAAAAGGGAGACGGAATAAAGGCACACGCCGTGCAATTAGCGAGAGCGTGCCAAATGTCGCGTCGAGCGGGACGAAAGACGGCGCCAAGTACGGGTGAGAGCGGGACAATGATAGAAATATGACACTAAAATTAAAAATAATCATACAGAATATTCAATGCTATGAATGTATTTGTCACATGCGATTCCGTTGGTATATTTTAGTTGTGTGCTAAGCGTTCTTAAAATGACAATTTTCAGAGATAATATATTATCTGAAAATTTGAAATAATATATTATCTGCGTACCCGACGCAGCCCCTAAAAACTTGCTGTGATCTATAGGTAAGTTGTATCTTTCGCGATTTTCGATGAATTATTATCACATAAGCTCGCCGGTTTCACGTGCCTTGAAACTATCCTTTTCCAGTTAGTCCTGAATTTGGTCCATAAAGATGCGAATATGCCTACCAGCAGACCGCCACACAATTTAATGCAAATTATTTCTATAGATAACTTTATCACAATTATTACTATATTTCACATTCTTTATCTCTAAATGTATTTTCTATCATTTTCTTTCGTTGTGATATTAATTTTTTTTGTTATTTACGGTAATATTTTGAATATCACGTATATATTCCTTCGATTGTACGCATAAAGTTGTAAACATTTTCAATTTTCTCTAGAAAAGCACACAAATGAAATTGAACAACCGTTTCTAACTTAGACCGCACACTGAGCAAAGGGTATGATGACCCGCCCAACATATTTAGTCACTTGACCTAAACTTTATTACCGCGCCGTATGGTCCATTATCGTCTCATACAGTACGGTTAAGTGTTTTTTTTTTGATACGTCATTCCAATTAACATTAGGCAGCAATAGGTTCAAATGACCGTTTAAGACAACACTGATTTGATTTGACTTTTATGGTAGCGGTACAATTAACTGGAATATTCTTATTTTAGGGTGAAAGAGTTACATATATATCGAAGTTGCCTCATTCAATACACTTACATAATATATAGATTTTCAATTAAAGTTCTTTTTATATTATAAGTATCAATATATTCATATTTTACATACACAATAGTGATCATAAATAATAACCAGCGATTATTGGCTGGTAACTAACTGAGACTACGCAATTGCAACACATTCGAAATGGTGTCATTGTTTCAGGAAATGAAACCATAACACTTCATGTTTTTTTATATCTATTTTGTTAATTATTATTATATTAATTCAATTAGTATCTTACAATATAAACTAGTTTTGGCGTTAAGTAATTACGAAAATAGAACTTAAAATATCGTTTGTCTATGACAATTGACAATGGTTGTACCTATTTGCGTATTTGCACCTAAAATATGTAGGTTTAATTAAGAATACAAATCCTTCCCTTTGAATATATCACTGAACGTTTATAGCAAGAATAAGGGTGGCTAATCCCATAAAGTTAGCTAACAAGGCGTGTGAAAGTGCAGATAACATAAGTAATCCTTAGGCCGTATGCAGATATTGCGTAATCTTAATCTTTGACAATATATAAAACATCAATCACATATTATATATAATAACTAAAAACTTATTTGAGAATACCTTTATTTCCAATTTCGTCATTTGAATCTAAAGATATTATAGCCTCTGTGGGGCTTAGGTATTAAAAAAGAGCGTTAAGCTTACTGAAATAAAAAGGTTTATAAAATATGCGTCGAATGACCAACTGTCGTTGTAGCTATTGTATACCCGAGCGCGGTCAGCACTTAACATCAAGTGAGCCCCTTGTCTGAATTCCAATATCATAAAAAATATGAAAGGAATCATAAAAAAATAGAGGGACTAACGAAATGGGCATTTTTTAAAAATTGTATGGTATAGCTGGAAACTTAGCAGGCGGGTCTCCTCTATGGAGACATATCACCGCCGCCCATTGACAACCGCGCCACAACAAGCAGTGTACTTGCGTTGCCGGCACTTTGCGCCGCTTAAAGTATAACTTCAAGGCTCCCCGATATCCTAACTTACTCAGTGAAGCACAGTAAAAGTACTGTTTCATGTTAGTATTCTGTGAGCCCGGCGTATCGCTTCGAACGAGCCGGCCCCATTAGTTTGTCAGTATGACTCTCACACGAGTTATATAAACCGTTTTCAACAATATATGTATATTACCAAATATGTTAAATAGTTCATTATTATTTTATGGTATAACGGACAACGGAGCAGGTGGGTCTCCTATGTGGTAAGAGAACACCGCCGGCCCTGCACAGCAGCACTACAGTTCGCGCATTGGTTGTGTTGCTGAAGTTTTACACCACTTAAGCGGCTTTTTAAAGGGCCTTCGATATCCTCAGTCACTCTGCAAAACACAGTAGAAGCACCGTTTCATGTAAAACTACTATTTCACGCTGAGTATTTTGTGAGCCCGTGTTATCAGTTCAGACGAAGCCGGCTCAATTAGTGCATCGGCATTTGCTTCAGCATGGCATTCCCACGGGTCAAAATAGCACCGAAACGAAAATAAATATTAATATATATATAGAGAGAAAGCTCAAAAGTAAAAGCTATTTAAACTTGCTCGCATCTGGTGAGTCTTTGTACTATAACTGTATACTGCGGTGTATTATACATATCATTATGTAGTGCGCGCGTCTGTTGCCGCTCGTACCCTCTCACCCGTGATAGGCCGGCGTGTATACTACACAGCATATATGCGGTATAGGTCAGACAATTTCCGCTTACTAGGGATTAATTTTAAGTAAGTAAATAGGAGCCATAAAACAGATCTTATAGATCTTAAATCTGTGTACATTCAAATATTTAAGACACCCGAATAAACCTCGCAACTACAATAATAATGATTTCTGCCAATTGTCTATTGCTGAAAAAAAGTCCTACATCAAATTATTTATTTTGATATAACATGCACACGGTAGGTATATATAATAAAAAAAAATTCTATAGCGGACAACGGAGCAGGCGGGTCTTCTATATGGTAAGAAAACACTGCCGCCCATGAACAACTGCGCCACAGTCCGCGTGTTGGTTGTGTTGCCAGCTTTTGGCCTGTGTGGCAGTGGCACTTTTAAGTGCCTCGGATATCCTCACTCTGCGAAACACAGTACAAGTACCGTTTCACGCTGAGTATTCTGTGATCCTGTGGTGTCACTTCGGACGAGTTGGCCCAATTAGTGCGTTAGCATATGCTTCAGAATGGGTCCTCCACGGGTAGCATATTAATATAGGAAATATATAAAATAAACACACAACTACATCAAATATTGATTGTTGATTACATTAAATTACCAACACAACCGCATTCAAGCCGCAACCCTCGGCTTTTTAATTTAGTGTATTCCACTGATGGGAGGTCTGAAATATGAGCGATGCGAAGCCTAAGTTCCGAACGCTCACACGGACAGGGACACGTCCGAATGCTCTATCTAATGTACAAATTAAATATTCACTAAAACCATTCAAATCGAGCTGAATATACAATCGAAGTTGAAGTTTGATCGAGAGTTAATTGAATACGTTAATAAGGCCCTGCTCGAGGCGTAAATAAGTAATTCTGCGCCCGCGAGATTACTGCGAGCCGCTAGCTCAATTTTGAAAATTTATCTCTTGTTTTAACATATAATATATTAATTTAGTATATCCTTCGGCATTAGTGGCACTTTAAATTAATTAAGGTTTACTGTGTATTCGCAATTGAACGCGGAGATTATTTTTTAAATTATACTCAGAGCGGATTCGTTTAATTAAATTGTTTTCATTATAATCTAAACTATTAAGGCAGGCAAGCGGTTCTGCAAGGGCTGGCGGTGTCCATGGGCTGAGGACCGCTTGCTCTAGGTGAGTCTCCTGCTTGTTTGCCACCAATAATATAAACTTTAGTGAAAACAATATAGTATAAACAATTCAAAAGAAAGTAGCACGGTAGCACAGGTAGGTAATTGCCAATCGGTAACATGGTTCCTTTGAACATATTTCTCCATACCTATCGTATACAATCCATTAACTTGACAAAGAACTCATTATCAGCTTATTACGACCATGACACGAATATTGAAGTGATGTTGTGAACACAAAACTTGTTACAGAATAATGTTTGAGCACAGCAAAAATTGAGAATACAACAACGACTCTGCAATATACTGTTCAGTTAATGAGAAGAGATTAGAATCTTATTACGCTCCTAGCAAAAGTAATTCCGTAAAGATTGCACACGGTCTAATTTACTAGGACGCAGCAGAAAATGCGTAATACAACCAAGAGGCGATAATATTTCTCATAAATTAACGAATTTTAAAATATACGTAGAGATATCGAGGAACATTAATAAAAAATTTAGACAATTTTCTAGTCTTATTCATGTTGTGTCTATGAAAAGTATAATTTTTGTGCTTTAATTACACGAAATCCCAGCTAATAGCAATTAATTTATTCCATAGACAGTCTAGTTAATTAAAAAAAAACATTAACAAAAGCATAAACGAAATTTCAACTCTCCCGGAACAACAATGGATTTTCCAAAAATAACAGAGCGCCGAAAAGCAGGCCTCCTTATAAAATCTTTTTTAATTACACCAGGGGAATAGAATGACTCCCTTCAGGTTAATAAAGTCTTATTTTGCGTCGCACTGATTTTCATTGGATCTTAATATGAAATTAGTGAATGCTCTCAGATGTTGTTTCTAACATGGCAACAAAATGAACGATTTCATTGATACTACCGCTTTAAAATCTAAATATAACTGATAAAACGGTAATTTACATTACTGAAATAAATAAATAAACATAAAGATATATAAATTTATTTTAAAAATTAATAACCCACGTGAAATGTAACATGAAATTGAACCTGCAACAGATTGAAACAAGACATGTATCTAAAACGTTGTGGTGATTTATACGATAAATAGTGAATTCACAGGTCTCACTAGACCATAATAAAACGTAGTTCGAGCCCTCGTGTATTTTCGTAAACATTATGCCTGATGGATATCGAGTGTAGCTGTTATGACTACGGCCCAACATTAAATGGGAAGAGAGCAAAGAAAACAGACCCCTTATGACAGTAACAGCGAACAGACAACGTAACTTCATATTATTGCTGAAATACAGCGAATTCCTTTTAGACAGAGGATATAAGAACAAGCGGCGCGATTTCTTCACTAAAACTAATTTGCTTATACATCTCGCGTCTAGAGTCTAGACGATATCTTATTATATATATTTATTATTTTATGAAATTTGTAAATTCGATTCGTCTGATTTTGTGGCCTTATCAAAAACAATGCACTCCACTCTTGAAAGTCATGTAAATGCTTTAATTTGGTTAAATAAACGGTACTGGATTTGAATATCTTAATGATACATCAAAACAAAGCGTTTCAGGCTAACACCGAAAGGGTAAATTTTCAGACACTCTTTCGTTATTTAAATCTAAATAATAATCTCATATGACACAGATGTTTCTTGCGTTACAGTCTGATAAGAAATTCAGTATATTTTGTTACGCTACGCACTTTCTTTTCCTGAAGATATCACATTTATAGAAAAGTCATATACATTATTTATGATGTATGAGAAATGTTTCTCTGACTTAAAAGCCATCGCTTTTTACAAGCAATTTCACTGAAAATGAAACACTGTTATTTCACATTCGCAAAATAATAAAAAAGATCACACATCGAACTGTTTACCGCCTTCTGATATTTTTGATCAGTTAAAACTAAAAAAAAATATATTTTGCTCAGTGAACATAAGAATTAAAATATTATCTTAAGATATAACCAGTACTATTTTGTTGACAACCCACATTGAAAAACTTTCATTTAGTTGTTGTATTAAGGAGGAATGTTTAAATTATAGAAAACACACTAATGAGCTAGAGGCATAATCGTTTAGGTTAGAGCTTTTAAAAGTGGGTTAAGTCGTTCCGTAGCCACTCGAGTGATGTTGACATTTCACGTACCATATATTTTTATATTACATAATGTATAGTTTTCATTACACTTTTGTGATATTCTATGACTTTTAAGAAATATTATTGCATTAGTATTATAATCATTGCAGTAAAATAAGTTTGCAAAGGAATTTAAAATACATACCACTTCTATTTAAAACATAAGTGTATTATATATGTGTTATTAAAGCCATGAACACTATAAACGAAATATTAAAGTTTTTAAGCTACATTAGGATAAAATAACATCAAAAGACGAATACTGTTTAGCAATTTTAGTAAATATAGCAACGATCAAATACTTCGATATATCTTTAGATAGTTAATAAAGTATATTTCAAGCAGAAAAGCTTTTTCCATATGTTCATGCATACTTATAGGAAAAGTTAAAAATTCCTACTCGCAATAATGATGTTCGTATCAGATAAATTACACGGACAAAGCCCCAAATACGCTCCCCCTGCCGCAATGCGCGACAAAACAAAAATTCCCTTAACAAAACATAATAATATGTCATATTTACAACCGCGATCCTCCCCACTAATGCCCGCTATCATACAATATGTTTTTATTTTACTTAACATACATACGGGAAAACGACGACGAAATTGCTTCGTCTTATTTATTTATTTAATAGAACAATTTACTATATTACATTAGTGGAAGATTTTATATACATTCAGCCATTATATTTAATATGTAGCAAGAGCTAACTTTTTTGATTTGTCACGAGATATACCAAACGAGTAAGAGGTTCATCTATTTTTTATAGTATAGCGGACAACGGAGCAGGTGGGTCTTCTATATGGTAAGAGAACACCGCCGCCCATGGACAACCGCGCCACACTCCGCGCATTGGTTGTGTTGCAAACTGTTTACGCTAATTAAGAGGCATTTTTAAGGGCCTCCGATATCCACAATCACACTGCGAAATACTGTACAAGTACCGTTTCTTGCTGAATATTCTGCGAGCCCGTGGTATCACTTTGGACGAACCTGTCCATTTTGTGCGTCAGCATATGCTTCAGCATGGCTCTCCCACAGGTGTGATGTATTATTTATTACTCAGATACTTGACCAGTATATTAAACATAATATTATGGTCCTATGTGAAGTATCACATAGGGCCATTTCGCTACTTATACTCGCCTTAAAAACTACGGTTATAGACTTTTATAGACCACGCCCAGATCTGAAAATAACAGTTGAGAACAGTTGCAATAAATAAAAAAAGTATTTTAAACCGCTCATTATTAATTAATTATCAACAGATAGTTAACACAAATAAATGTAATATCTCGTCTAAATAAATGTAGCGATTCATTAAATTTATTCAAAACATAAACCCGTAATGTTGAAGGCTTGAATTAAGTTAATAAATTAGAAAATTTTCAAAGAGACACTCTCGAATGATAAATAAACGACTTATTTCGTTATTGCTACTTCATTTTAATATATTTTGAAATATTAACCAATCTCGAGTAGGCTTAAAATTAATCTTTTCAAACAATTTTTTTTGCAATGGCAATTTTGAACTATCCTTTCCTTGCTCACAATTTATATATATTATCGTAGAAATTCTTAACAGTTAGATTATTCTTATCATGGCATTTTACAAGTGGTACAGTTTCCTTGTAACCAGTTTAAGGATGAATAAAAATCTCGCGATTTCAATTACTAGAATAAAAAATTTCGAACGAAATGTGGTCGATTCTTTTTATCATTTGATTAGAGGTAATGCGGGACGATTGAAAGATGTCATTTTCCCTTTGATCATTGCAATTAAATTGACAGTAAATATGTTAACGTCGCTCGACTTTAACTGCGCATTTATAATTACATACTAATTTATTTATTTAATAATTTATTTAGTTATAAGCTACAGAATTAAGCGAAAATATAATTTAATTTGAAAGCGAACTGAAAACAGAATCTCTCTAATTGTTAAAATGTATATATCTGAGTGAGATAGTTAGTAATTTCAAAAGTAAATATTACAATAGGAAAGTTACAGCTTTATTTAGTTCTTTTTTTTAAAATAGAATGAAAAACGAGCAGGAGGCTCACCTAAAACAAGCAATGGATAACCTCTGCAGGACCGCAGGTGTGTTACCGGCCTTTTAGAGATAAGTACGCTCCTTTATTGAATATTGCCTAGTCGTATTGGTTTGGAAATACCTCTGCACGCTGCTGATTTCTTGATTTAAAGTCTTATCGAAACATAATAATTATACTTTTAGGTATTTCTATGTATATCTAAGAGTTCTCTGTTAATTTTAACTCAGAAATACATGTTTTATAAATCAATAAATTCATTCCGCGATTATATTCATTATAATCTGTTAAGATGTCTTTGAAACGTCCCATAGATGATCTTTAGTAAGGTACTTCTATTAAACCGACAGCTTTCGATCATCGCCTTGTTTGTTTGACAATGTGAAAAGCGTGGTTGTATCATTTTCATTCAGTGAACTACAATATCAAGCCGTTGTTTTCAAAGCAATTACTGTTACGGGATTATTAAAACGAGCCAAAACGACACTGGAATATACAATTGAATATCGTACTTTTAATGAACTGTAGCGGACAATTATATGTTCGCTAAATAGAAATGAAACGATTTATGTTTGAGTGGCGGCTATGACTCGAATATATAATAACTATTTTTTTGTGGTATATCGGACAACTGAGCAGGTGGGTCTTCTATATGGTAACAAAACACCGCCGCTCATGGACAACCGCGCCAAATTTCACCCGTTGGCTGTGTTGTCAGCTTTATACGCCGCTTAAGCGGCAATTATAACAACCTCACTCACACAGCGAAGCACAATATAAATACCCTTTCGAGTACAATTACCATTTAACACTGGGTATTCTGTGAGCCCGTGGTACCTATCAATTCGAATGAGATACAAATTCTTGTAAATTCAAATTTTTTTTAAAATGTTTTGTGATTATATCGTTTATTATGGTGTATATGTTCTATTGTCACCATGTTTAATTTATTTGATGCCATAATCTAAATGAATGATTAACATTTTTAACGCGATATGTGATTATTAAAGTAATCCAGATGAGTAGAGCTGTTTTTATCCGTATACCATTGCTATTACAAGGTAAGCAAACTTTACAGAAAAACGTAAGTTAATTTACATCTTGTACAATTCCGTATTTTCTTTTATCCTATTTACATCAAGTCTGCTTTGCATTTAAAAACCCTTCAGGGATAATTTTACCTCCAAGAAATGCTAGAATAATAAATGACTTTTACTTTACACTAAGTTACTACAAAACTTTAAGATAGGAAATAAGATCAGTCTTTATTGATAGAACATATATAACAAGATATCAAAGAACAACACCCTACAAATTCAGCGCGTATCTGCGTAACGAGAAAAGGCAAATGTAATCAATTTGACGTGTCACTGTGTCTTTCTCTTCTCTGTGGCTTCATAGCTCCAAAATTGTTGAAGAATGCAGGTTTTCTGCAAGTACTTGTAAGCTAACATCATCGTAATTGTTCTTAAATACAATTTATGAAGACATCCTCATCCATTATGTGGTTGTAATTAAGACGTCGGGTAGTTTTTTGATTATTTTCTTCCCAATTTGTTGTATTTATACGAAGAAAAATCGCGCAGTGCGTAAAATATTGGATGGTATGTTTCCCTCAATTACAAAATGCTTGACATAATCTAAATTTAGTCATAACATTTTGAATATTATATTCTTTTCACAGGAAGTCAGGGCTCATGGATAGTAAAAATAGAGTGCCATTATAAAACGATAACAAAATGTAAATGCGGGCAAGAAAAAAATTAACGGTCGAGAAATTTATGAAGAATGTAATAGAGACACCTTGTCAAAGCGGGGGCAAGTTTTGGACACGTTTGATTTATGGGAAAACCCTTAGGGTTGCGATACTCGAGATGAAATTAGGAACAATTTTAAGACAGGGTTGAAGCTTGTTTATTAGACACGATTTTGGTAAAAGTTCTACAACTGTAGCAATTTTTAATCAGATACCCTCTTGAGATTCCAACTTTTTGTGGAAGTAATTTGTTGTGATTTTAAATTTGATATTATGAATTTTTGAAGATAATCTTATCGTCAGGTGTAATGTAATAAATAATGTGTAATGCTTGATGTGTTGTAACGTTACAAAATTTTACAATAGTTTGAGAGCCTCGTAGCTTAATGTTTTTGTTATACGTTATATTATAGGTTTTATGAATGGTTATAAAATTAAAAAAGGGTGGGTCTCGTATATGATAACAGAACACCGCCGCCTATCACCAACCGCACCACAGTCCGCGCATTCGTTGTATTGCCGGTTTTTTACGCCACTCAAGCGGCATAGTTTAGGGGCCTGCGATATCCTCACTCACTCAGCGAAACACAGTACAAGTACCGTTTCACATTGAATTATCTGTGAGCCCGTAGTGTCACTTTGGACGAGGTGGTTCAATTAGTGCGTCCACATATGCTTCGGCATGGTTTTCCCACGGGAGTGAGAGTATTAAGACACTCGCCCGGCCACTATCCAGCCCTTACAGAGACCGAATATAAAATAAATTAAATTATAATTTATAAGAGTCCGGACCGGGATTCGAACCCCATACCCCTGGCTTCGGGGTAGACTTATTAAAGTACCTAGCTACAAAGGCACTCAAACGTTACAATAACATTTGTCGTTGTTTGTCTGTCGTGTAGCGATATACATAATTACTAAATTAACGGATTGTCGTGTGTCTAATAACTCACAAGTAAGTAAACGATTTAAGAGGAAGATAAGAATTAGAATATCTATTTATATTAGAGTAAATACTTTGTCACTTATGTATAATTTAATTCTAAGTTGACACGCCGTTTAAAAAAACAATTACATAATTACATACATAATTACATTAATTTAACGTTAGATTTTTGTGTTAATAAGACGGTATCGTTCCGTATGAAATACGTTGTAGGGACAAGTTTTGAGTATAAAAATCAAGGTCATCAAAACTAAACATATAAGATTTCAGTTGATTGTTTGTATTTTTGATAATTATAAATGCAAATAAATAAGCTACAAGTCATTTAAATTATGTGGAGCGAGGATTAAAAGTGGGTGGTTGTGTCACCATTACAAAATATCTCAAGCGTAGTCGTTAGAGTATGGATTTTATGAGAAAATGGCTTCAATGACCACCAGAATTTGTCTGGAAGTACAGACAACATAGGAGGCGTGCACAGACATTTATGCTGTTACGTAACTTAACTTTGGATAACGTCTCATAGGCTCACTGAGCGAAACTCATGCAAAAACGAGACAGATATACTGGTATTCAACACTCGTCGTTCACCGTTTAGGTAAAAGTTTAATTAGGATAAGTAGTATTAATATCAGTGGTATTTAAGTACCGCATATCTATACAGTTGGGTGGACATCAGATAGAAAATTTCCACAAGATATGGATCAGACCATAATGGACAAAGTTCTGTATACTTTGCTTCAACTTTATCGCTCCGAGTAATAACTCTCGGCCGTAATTTTATGAGAATATATAGTATTTGGATGACTTTATGGTTTTTTTAACTGGAAACTTATCGCCATGAATCATTCGAGATTATTCGTAATCTTTCAAGTTAGCATTGGATAAAGTGTGTAAATTTTATTCTTGTAAAATTTTACACGAGTAATCTTGAACTTATACAAATGGTTATTCTTTTGAAAGGACCAATTTTTTATAACGAGATAAAAAAATTGTGAATAATGAAACATCTTATTTAGGCTACTGTGATTACTATTATTTAATTTATTTATTTCAGCCGTAGGACGCCCACCTCCATCTCCATGCATACCTGCCGGGGGCAACCTGCATCCAGCATCTTCCGATGACCTTCATAAGGTCGTCTGTCCACCTTGTGGGTGAACGTCCCACGCTGCGTTTGAAAAATTTTGGGTATATTACAACGAAGTAAGTAGTGTTTAGAGTGTGTGTGTAAAGCATACATAGAATCCTAAACATGACCACCGTGACAAATACAATAGTGTAAAATCTACTGAATTTTTAAAGAAATGGAAGAAAATAGTAAGTTAATATTTCAGTGAATTAAAAAACTGCGATTATGGGAGGCCCTATAACACCGCTTAAATGCAGTAAAAAGCCGGCACAACAACAAATGCGCAGACTGCGGCGCGGATGTTCATAGGCGGCGGTGATCTCTTATTATATAGGAGACTCATCTGCTCCGTGTTCTACTAATTAATTATAAAAAATTTACTCTTGAGGGTACTTTTAGCTTTATTAGTATGCATTACTATATCTAAAATAAATCATTGAACGCCATCATTGGTTGAGCGTGTTGCAACGGATTACCGAGTTAATGCTGCGGCATCAATATTTGTGTTTATACAGAGGCATAGGGGAAAACACAAAGCGAAGCTGAACGTTCAGCTGAGCAGCTTACGAAACTGATATTCGGCGACTGCCAAAAACTACTTACTAACTATGGCCCTCGACTATAATATATATAAAATTCAAAACGAAATTAACAAAAAACATAATCAAAACTATAACTGGTAGATCTATGCTAAAGCATATGCTGACGCACTAATTGGGCCGGCTCATCCGGAGCTCACCAAGTGCTCAAAGAATACTCAGCGTAAAACGGTACTTGCGCTGTGTTTGGCAGCGTGAGTGAGAATTTTGGAGGTCCTTAAAAGTGCACTTAAGCGGCGTAAAAAGCCCGCAACTCAACCAATACGCGGGCTGTCGCGTGGTTGTTCATGGGCGGTGGTGATCTCTTACCATAGAAGGACCCACCCGCTTCGTTATCCGCTATAGAATAAAAAACTTAAAGCTTTAAAGTTAACTTACAATAAACAAACAGTAAAAGTTTCACGATTGTGTGACAAACTATTATAGCCAATTGCCAAAAAATGCTGCAAAATTCATGAAAATAAACGCTCCTCAAACGATAAGCGTACGCCAAACAAACTCATACATTAATTCCCTTTCGTAACGTATGCAAACCAAGCCATTTCCAGTCGATACCGAATCTACATCGAAAAACAGTCTCATGAAAAACTAATTTCAGAGATGAATCACATCAAGAGAATTCAATGTGAAACGTGACCGTACAGACAATATCGTTGTTTTGTTTGCCTCTAAAGTAAACTACGAGAATAAATATTTGCATGACCTTTTAAGCCTTTATTTTAAAGAATTTAGATTATATATATAGAATACCTAGCGAAAAGCCATCCATTTTGGGAGTTTATATTATAAGATACAAAGGATATTAGATAAATAGTCATACACATAAATAAGATAAAAACCAGTCTGATTTGTATGTAGCTGCATTACGACGCTGGTTACTTCGTGTGAAACAGTATATGTTTTGTGTTGCGCAGAGTGAGTGAGGATATCGAAGGACCTTAAAAGTGCCGCTTAAACGGCGTAAAAAACCGGCGACACAACCAAATCGCGGACTGTAGCGTGGTTGGTGATTGGTGACGGTGTTCTCTTACTATATAGGAGACCCACCTGCTCCGTTTTATCAAGATTGGTTTTATCAGTGATCAGATTCAGTAAAGTGAGTAAATCTTTTAGAGATAATGCGATACGCTTTTACAATTGGATCCCAGAAAACTAGTGTTGCCCAAATGCAAGACCAAGGCCAGACTTAACCAGTCTTGGTCTTGGTCTTGCAACAGTAGACCTGGCCTTGGTCTTGCAGCAAGGGTCTTGAAAGTCTTGCAGTTACTTATAATACTATTGGTATTTATTGAAGATTACTACTTATTTACTAAGTCCTGCAAGAGGCAACCGTCTTTCAGGCTTAGTCTTATTCTTGCGTAAGTCTTGCAGGGTCAGTCTTGGTCTTGCGTCTTGCAGAAATTAGGCGGTTTTGGTGGTCAACACAACAGAAAACATTAAAAGTTTTCTGTAAAAAAATAAAAAAAACTGTTAACGGACGTTTGAGTAATAAAATATTCTAGTGTTCATGACTTTATAAAAAATGTCACGCCTTGGGAATAAGGTGTTCATGACTATATTAAAAATGTCACGCCTTGAGAATAGGGTGTTCATGTCAGGCATTCACAGAGCTAATTTTTTTTTATAATTTAAGTATCTCACGAAAGTAAAAATTACACCCACTAAGTTTGTTTCGCCGGTTTTTCGCAGTAGCTTGGAACCGGTGGTAGACTGATTTTGAGGTTCAACGACCGGCATTTTTGTATTTATGTTGAATAAAAATACAGTGTAAACTCTATAAAACGACACTGAAGGGACTGTGCATTTTATAGCTTTATAAAGAGTTGTCGTTAAATGGAGAGAATAAAAGGTGGATGGAAGACAAGCTAAACCAACTAAAGCCACTTCATTTCGACGCTTTAGGGAGTTTGTCGTTAAATCGGGACGTTATATAGAGTTTACACTGTATTTCAATTCGTTTCATTTCGTAACTATTTACTGAGATAAGATATTCCTATATATTTTCGTTTACATCAGCGCAGTAGGTTATGCTCAAAGCCAACTGTGCGGTAGCTCCCAACACTGTAAAATAGATATTTCTAATGCAAAACACGAGGCCGCAGCTCGTTACGAGACAACCACACCATGTGTTAGTCTCGGGTTAAATCAGTACGTTTTCTTTGCCCCTAATATATTCAGCGATCGCTCCTCATAAATCAACCGTCTCAATGAGTGGGACATCTATCTTTGCCGTGGACCGTTTACATCGAAGGGTTAAGTTTAATATATCTGCAGAACGGAAATTCAAATCGCTGGTGAGAATACAGTTCCAATTTTCAACAGAATATAAACGAGTTTACAGTCATAAACGTTATTTTTTCATTATAATTATTGACAGGTTTTTGGTACAGGGTATACCAACTGATGGGTCAGCATTACTATATTTTTTAAATTTTTGTTAAACGTTTTTTAAGAACCTCGTAGCTACCAGGTTTAATAAGTCTGCCATAAAGCGAGAGGTATCGGGTTCGAATCCCGGTGCGACAATTGTAAACTATAACTTATTCAGTCTCTGGTAGGGCTTGACAGTGGCCGCACGAGTGTTTTAATACTGTCGCATTCATAGAGAGGCACGTTGAAGCATTTGTGAACGCACTAAATGGGTCGGCTCGTCTGAAGTGATACCACGGGCTCAGAGAATACTCAGTCGGAAATGGTAGTTTTACTTGAAACTGCTTCTACTGTATTTCGCTAAGTAAGTGGTGTAAAAATCTTGCAACACAACCAATTCGCGGACTGTGGCGCAGTTGTCCATGGGCGACGGTGTTTTCTCTGTTGTCAGCTATACCATAAAAAAAGTAATTTCATAAGTTGCTTTCATTATTGTAAACTTTTAAACATTTAAATTAGTTAGTATTTATTTCTTAAATTGAAAACTATGGACGAAATGTCATGTTTTTTGAATGCTGAGTGATTTTGAACACAATGGCACATAATGGCACATAACGGTGAACATAATGGCAGCGATAAAGAGTAATAAAAGTTAAAAAATTAAATCTTATAGTTTCAATAAAGAGATGTTAGCAATAGACTATTATTGTCCTTTTTTATTATAAGATAGTATTGTTTATTGGCTTAATTTAAGTTGAGGTTCTGTTATTCTACCTACTTAATAAATTA
>DWCF01001277.1:0-32170 GCA_018230265.1 Delias oraia
AGCCATGCTGATGCATATGCAGACGCTTCAATCAGGCCGGGTCGTCCGAAATGATACCACAGGCTTACAGAATAATACATTTTCAATATGCTGACATTATTTAAGAATACTATGAATGATGAAATACTTTTGGCAGACGTTTCTCAATAATGCCGGGTGCTCGCAGCGAGGAAGTCGAGCCGTCGGTTAACAGACGAACATCGATCGCCCCGTCTGCCCAGCCGCCCGCTCGGTTCACGCGTAAAACTCAACATCCACTCGGCTTCCAAGACTTTGATATCTAATCTTTATCGTTTGTAAAATTGTACTGTCGTTTTAGATAAATATCTATGATTTAAGTCGGATCTTCTGTATCTCGAGATATATTGAGATAATTTTATGTATATAAACATAACATAAAAGAACATTTCTTTCATGTTTTCGACGAGCACAATAATTAATATTATACATGGAAATTTTGGAAAGGTCATTTGTTTAAGGCTTTAAATTTTTTATATATTATATAAACATCTATTTTATTTATAGACTAGAGTCTGATAGAAATTGTAATTAATTGAATTAAAGTATTTAAAATTTTAAAACCTCATCATTCATCTTTTGATTCATCATTTCACCCATAAGACGTCCACTGCTGATCATAGGCCTCCCCTTTTGATCTCCATGCATACCTGTCGGATGCGACCTGCATCCATTG
This sequence comes from Delias oraia, assembly GCA_018230265.1. NCBI lineage: Eukaryota > Metazoa > Arthropoda > Insecta > Lepidoptera > Pieridae > Delias > Delias oraia. The sequence goes on from DWCF01001277.1 coordinate 695, forward strand.
TCTTCCGGCGACCTTCTAAAAATCTAATTAAATTTAAGTAATTTATAAATACTTTTTAAATTTATAGACTTTATGTTTGTGAATTCGTATTTTGTATAAATAGTGCGGTTAAATAAAAAAATTGTTACTGAGAGTTGAATGTGACGTCAAGCCTTAATTACTTGCTCCGGAAAGGGTTCATTAATTATATTTTGGTTAAGACGGAACAACGGCATCAAATGTGGAATAATAACTGATTATATATATCAAATAAAGATTATAATTTCCCTTAAATTTTATATCTTAAAATCGAATATCATATTTTCAAATATCTTTTCGATGAAAGATTTATTTAAGCCGTCATTATTGACTTATGTGAGTATATATGTGCAAAATTTACTGAACAAACAATAAAATCAAGTCAGTCTTATAAATCTTTATTTCAAATTGAAAACACATCCACATATGAAATTCTTAAAAACTAAAGTTTCTGGCTGTTCACGAACTAGACCAGATCAAAAAACAGTTTAGACACTGACGTGTTGATTTTTAAAAAATCTGAACTTATTTTATAAAGAGGTAAAGTTTTTATGTTTATAACGTTGTAGGCGGTAATTTGTGGACCTATTTTTTTTTATTCTATAGCAGACAACAGGACAGGTGGGTATCATATATGGTAAGATAACACCGCCGCCTATGAACAACCGCGTTACATTCCGCGCTTTGGTTGTGTTGCCGGCTTTTTACGCCGCTTAAACAGCATTTTTTAAGAGCCTCTGATATCCTCACTCACTCTGCGAAACACACTACAAGTACTGTTTCGCGCTGAGTATTCTGTGAGTCCGTGGTGTCACTTCTTACGAGCCACCCCAATTAGTGCGTCATTACCAAACATATGCTTCAACATGGCTCTCCACGGCTAAGACAGTATTAAGATACTCGCCCGGCCACTGTGAAGTCCTTATAAAGACCGAATAAATTATAAATTAAATTATAATTTAATATTGTCCGTACCGGGATTTGAATCCGATACAGAGGTATACATAATATATACTTAATAGACATAGTATATACATAATAGACTTATAAAACCATTTAGCTACGAGGCTCTCATAGTAAGTCTTTGTTTAGTTTTCCCTACATCTTTCTTAGTTATGACTTACACTTCAAACATTCTTAATATATATGATAAATGCAATATTATTAAAGCTACTATATTTAAACGCAGTTTAACTTTTATTACCTATTAAAGCGATCTTGTAATCTATTTTATTTATAGAAAGCCACTCTATTTGTCAGCATTAGCCATATATTAACCCGGAAAATGAAACGACTTTTTCATGGTAGTCGGATTTTCTATTACTTAGCAGCGCCGAAGAAAAAACGGTCGTAATGATGAGATATATACTATTGAGTTCTTGAGAGAATTTGTAGAGCTTAGAATTGACTATAAAAAGCCAAAAATAGCATGTATCTAACTTTCATAAATTATATGGCCAAAAAACGTTTTTCCTGTGTCAGATAGTGGTATATATTTACATTATAACTAATTTTTATTTTGTTTTTATACTACAGCGGAAAACGGAGCAGGTGGGTCTCCTATATGGTAAGAGAACACCGCCACCCATGGACAACCGCACCACAGTCCGCGCCTTGGTTGTATTGCCGGATTTTTACGCCACTTAAGCGTTATTTTTAAGGGCTTCCGATATCCTCATTCACTCAGCGAAACACAGCACAGGTAGCGTTTCACGTTAAGTATTCTGTGAGCCCGTGGTATCACTTCGGACGATCCGGACCATTTAGTAAGTCCGTATATGCTTCACCATGGCTCTCCCACGGGAAAAAAATGGAGCTTTAACTTCCACTTCCCAATATTACTCCAGACCTAAGTATTTTGTAGTACGACCAACCTTTTAACTAATATAAAATAATATAAAATTAGTAAATTTTTAAAGAATTGTAGGTATACAATTTCTTTGAAATGATTAAATAGCATAGTCCTAAAAATTTACTTATATCTTCATTTAACGAATTAAATATTGAGAAGATAAATCAGATATAATGGATTAGTAAAGATTTTAGTTTATAGTGTTTAAATGTAATCATATAAAGTATTTAATATTGAGTGTAAACTTTTTAATAGGGCAAATGAGAACAACTCTGGGACCCAATATAAATCAAGAAACAGTTCTAAACAAACGAGTAAAGTTCGTATTTCGATTTGCGTAAATTTATTTGATTTGCCGGATTACGAAGAAAATGGGGTGAAACAAGGGAAAATTTTATAAAATGCTACGAAGGTAAGACGTGGATCAAATTCTGAATGTTTATTTTTGCGTATATCTACGTAATCGATAAAACAATTGAAATGGAACGTAAGCATAAATTTGATTATTAAAGCAGACTTCAACCAAAGACTGTTTTTAAAACAATATTCAAAAAAGAAATTTGTATTGTTTTCCAAATGTTTATATATATTTTATAAACTGTATAAATAATATAAAAAATTCCGACAACTATTTTACAATTTTACAGTTTATAGCACGTTTTGTGATTCCTGTCTCTAGTTCTAAAAACTCTGTGTTGGAAATAATATGTTTAGCAACGAACTACACAGCCTATTTGTTTAAAGAATAAACATGCTACACATTACAGCTAGGTGTCACAGATGTGATAAATTTCTCAAAGCGACAGCCAACCACTCGTACTCCGTATTCTACCTGCCATAAACAATGGCCATTTAAATTAAACTCCGTATACTCTGCTAGGAAAGTGTCTGGCATCACTCAAGTGGGGACTTGGGCAGATAAATGGGTGTGTCCATTTTCTGCACCACTTTTATTCGCAAGTGATGAATAAGGTGTCTGTAGTATCTTTAAATATTTTCTTTGTATTCCATTATTGCAGAAATCTTACAGTAACTAACATGACCACATTATTAGTTTATTAATTGAATTATGAAAATATTTAACTGCGGCGATTTTCTAATTTTAATATCAGATGTTGAATGGTAATCTCATAAGCTAATATTTATATATTTTTTAAAAATATAGCTTATGATAGAAGTTACATAATATATTATAAGTTACTTGAAAACGAAAGATTGATTGCTTACTTAAAAAAAAATCTCCTTGTGTAATTTTATTTATTTTTGACATCTATGCAAATTGGCCAGCGGATCTTACAATCTCTTGTATAATTCATGAGAAATACAAATCCAATGTCACAAATGAACGTGACAACGAATCTAAATATGAAGAATTGTAAAATATTGAAATTTTAGTAATGGTTTAATTTCACTCTTGACGTGGGACTCTATTGTAAGTTTTTATCTAAAATTTTTGGTGAAAATAATAATAACGACACTCAAAATAATACTTTTACAATTATATAAATAATGCTATTTCAATTGTAGGTATCAGAGGTCCGTAAGTACGGGCAAAGTTCATAAAAGATAATTTAAAAAAAAAACTTCTTAAATTGGGAGAGCCATCTTGAAACATATTCTAAAGCACTAATAAGGCCGGCTCGTCCGAAGTGATACCACGGGTTAACAGAATATTCAGCGTGAAACGGTTCTTGTACTGTGTTTCGCAGAGTGCGTGAGGATATCAGAGGCCCTTAATAGAGACGCTTAAGCGGCGTAAGAAGCCGGTAACACAACCAATGCGCGGACTGTTGCGCGGTTGTTCATGGGCGGCGGTGTTCTCTTACCAAATAGACCCGCCTGCTTCGTTGTCCGCTATCTCATAAATAAATATCGCCAATTTCATTGGCGTATTTCGTTTTGACAGCAGAAATAAAACCTCGACCTCATGTAATCCGATCGGTTCTGTGTTCCAATTCCCGTCATCCAATTACATCCAATTTAATTATCTACACATGTATTAAAGCTACGTTGAATTTTACGCTCTGTCAGATTTATTGAGCAAGCCCAATACTGCAGTATACTTGAATATTAGGTCACTTCAGCAAATTTCACCATGGCGATTGTTCAACCGTACAATCTTGCGAACAGTAGACTTTCAGTTGTATTAAATATTGTATATGAGTACACTTTCTTTGTTTTTTACCTAACACCTATTAAACTAACAAGTTACATAAATAATAAAATATCATACAAGTATTTTTAAGCTCTTTCATTAATAAACTAATATTATATATTCTGTTTTTAATATAACAACGATTCTTCTTCTTTCTTCTTAGGTTCTAAGTAACTCCAGAGGTATATGCCCTGTAGATTTCCTTTCACTTCCCCTTATTCATCGACACTTTTTTAGTAATTTAAATTCCAATTAATTTTAATATTATTAATTATCTATACTGAGAAGCTTAGACTGCAACATCGATACATACATTAATTTAAATGTTCAATGTTACAAAAATAACCTTCGTTATTTTCGTCTATAAATCATATTTTTAAATTAAATCATTATTTTACATAAAAATCCAATTAATCCATAAAAAATCCAATCCTCGTGATTAACCAGGCTGATTCATGAAATGTACGAATAAATTGCCAAAGGGATTTACTATGACATGTAGGCTTTGGACACGTTGTTTGAAAGTGTTACATATCCAATCTTACCAACAGAACAAAGGAGAGAGTTTTCAAATATTTTGCACTTTTATAATACAATCAGAAAACAAGTATTATTGACATCCGCAGTTCAGAAAGCTGACATTTAAATATAATATAGTTGTTAAAAAATATACCCTTGTAAATCTTAAAAGTTATATTTTATTTACAAATATGTGAAGTCATAGGATATATACACATGGTATACATCAAAATATGTTCATTGTAAATTTCAGCCGCTTCAGCTATCATTATAATATCAAAATGCACCAATATTAATGCTGAAACAGTATTATCATAAATTTGAGTCGTCCGAATGGAATACAGTCAATCAATAGGCAATAGAGAAATTATTAGAGGTATCACTATGCAAAATTGGCCTCATTTATATTGTATGCACGTGGGTGCAGTGTTGGCTGAGTGGGGAGCTAACTCATCGATGATTGCAGCCATCGATCGCAACAGCAGCTTTCAGATTGATTATGAGATTTGGAGCTAAATTAAGCCAGCTTTGCAAACACTAAAGTGATTGCTTTTAAGAATATTACTACTTTGTGGTGGGAATAGATTTGCAATCAACGTCCAGATTTATAATATAAATTGCGCTGATGAACGCTTTGAGATAAGGAAATAAGTAAACGTTTAGTAGGCATTGTTAGACGGCCCTTGAAATTATACAATCATATCTTAAGCAATTTCTTCTATTATTTATATGTTATTAACATGATAGATTAGTAAGTTTTTTCCATCACAAATATAAATTGTGTGTTGGACACCCCAAAACATAGGTATGAATTAATATATACATACACTGTAATAAAAACGACATAAGACGCTTAGATTTTATAGTCTATGTTATTTACAAATAAAAGTTTTCAATATTGTATCTCAAGTTCATAAACATTGTAATTTACTTTACGTTTTAAATGCGTCATAAAAACAAGAATCGTTTTGTATTTAGGATAATAAAGCAGTTTAAGTCTATTGAGACAGGATTATCGAAGCAAAATATTGTTGTATTCTTAATACTCCTTAAGATAATATCGCCATAAATCCTAATAACTGAGTAAAGGTAAAATTGAAATATGCGTAAATTCGTATATAATTTATTATTTTCCACCGCCGGCGGCTTCGACACCTCATTACATTTTCGTGTTCAAATCCAGAAACGTAGAATTACATTTCTTTCTTATCATTTCTAAGAAAATTAAAAACGGCAAAATGAATAAGATTCAGTAAATCTCACCTCGAATGAAATTAACTTACACAATTACATTACTTTTGTATACACAATATACAAGGTATTTGTAACCAAGGGTGAAAAATAATCTTATTTTATATTTGTTTATCTTACTCATTATTATGCTTTAAACATGTATGAAATAAGCTTTTATTGCTGGAATTGATGGTACATGTAGTTAAATCTATTTCCATTATACTAAATCTAAAAAAAAACTGTCTAGCAATCTAAGGAAATACATTTCGGTTACCGGTTTTCGTTTTGTTTTTTTTACAATCACAATTACATGACTTTTGTGAGGTTTTTGTAACCATGGGTGAAACTTATTTCATATTTCTTTATCTTATTGATAGGTTTATGCTTTAAACATGAACAGACTACTATAAAAAAACTTCAAATAAGGTGTCTAACATCGATTTCTGTTCATGGTGTCTTAAAAGATATATCTTTCCAACTTTTTACAAGTCTTTTATCGTTCCACAGCCCATGGACACCCTTAATCATTGCTTCTCAAGAAGCCCAAAGTGTAATGGAAGTAGTGTAATGTTTTGGAAATACGGCGGTAGCCAGCATACAGTTGAGGTGTACAGAACAAATTTTCTTGGAGAAATACTCAATATGAAACTTAGTAATACGGATAACACGGATACGCAAAAACATTTTGTTCACTTAAAAGATCTCGTAGATTAAATTTATATTTCATCTGTCATTAACATGGTCTAGAATTTTTGTAATGAACGAAGTGAAATAATGACATCCGTTATTGTAAGCATGGGCTTACAATACATGGGTATTGTCACAACTAAAAGCCAAAAACATAATGAATTAATTAAAACGAGGATTAAAGTAAATTCTATAAACCGGGTTTAGTTACGCATATAAGTAATATGAGTGATGGTATTAAGGTGGATTACAAATGAAAATGGTTAATGTGTTAACGCAGAGTTTAACTATGGGTGGGAAAAGACAGGGCAAAATTTCAACTGCTCTAAACCTAATAATAATAATAATAATCTAACTTTGCTTTGTAACTAAAATGGTTTTAAACATATCTTTATTTAACAAAAATATATTTTTTAATAGCTTACAAATCAATAATCCTTTGCAACTAGATTAAAGATTATATCATGCTGTAAATATTGAGAAAGATTTCTTCTTCTTCTTGCTAGACCTGTTCCCATTTACTTGGGGTTGGCCTTCCAAGCCCGCATTCTCCATTCAGCACGATTTTGTGCTACATCTGTTTTGAGATGAGCTTGTTTTAGGTCTTTTTCGACCGTCGTCAAAGTGAGCGTTTGTTACTTGAGAACTGTAAGGCAAGTTTCACCGTGTGATCTTCTGGGCGTCTTTGAATATGACCGTACCACCTCAAATGCCTCTCCTTGACCTTATTCTCTATCGGGGCAATCTTAAAACTCACTCTGATGTACTCATTTCGGATTTTGTTCAATAGAGTTACACCCGCTGACCAGCGTAGCATACGCATTTCATTTGTGTGCAGTTTGTTTGAAGGATTTATGGAATTATAATAATAAAAACAAAATATCATTTGTATCAAAAATTATTTAAATAAGAGATATATAATGTATATAATATTATTTATTACTTTCTCTTATTTAAGATTAACATAATTGAAAAGTAATTATTATGTTAAAGTGATCAGAACCGCACCTGGACGTCTGCGTCATACTTTGTGGTTTTCCATTTAAATTTTTATGGTATAGTGGACAGCGGAGGAGGTGGGGATCCTATATGGTAAGAAAACATCGCGACCCATGAACAACGGCCCCATAGTCCACGCTTTCGTTGTGTTGCCTGCTTTTTACGATGCTTAAGCGGTATAATTATAAGGGCTTCCAATATCTAAAATCACTCTGAAAAGCACAGTTATTTTAATGTAAACTGTGGCAAACGAGCTGGTTGTTTATCTAGGATAAGCAGTTTTTCGCCCATGGACACTTCCAGCCTTTGCAGGGCCACGTGTACGTTGTTGGCCTTTAGGGATTGCTACGCTCTTAACAGTACAAGTACCGTCTGACCATTCTATTGGCGTTAATATTATATATAGCAATATAATTGTTAAAGAAAATAATTTTCTAACTTGGCTTATAAAAATAATTTCCTTTTACCATTACTTTAATCTTCTTTACTCGATACGTAGGCGAGGAAAGGCGGTAAAAAATAAACATTTTTATCATCATTAGTTTCTGCTCCATTCCCGTCAGCCGTCACAATATAAAATTTATTGCTTTTCAACTTAATATAGTTTCGCTCTATATTGATCTTCTTAGTAGCCTTCCTTCCGGTTAACTATTAACAAGCTTTATAAGCTCCAGATAATCTTAAATTACGTCGAAGCTCAGCTACTTAACTTCTTATCCAATCACTTTGTTTTGACTAACAAATTACCTAAGAAACATTATCGCTGTTTCTTCGTTAATAATTTTTACCAAATTTTAATATATTTTCTGATATGTTTTTATTTTAATTTAAATAAAATACAAGTTTATACATACAATATTTTATTAAATAAATTGTTATTGCTTATAAATATAACTATATTACATAAAATACAAGTTGTTTGATAGTAATTTTTTTTACATGTGACATTCGCAATAACTCGTTTTTATATGTTGAAGTATAAAAAGATGACAAATAAATTTTGAATAGTCAATTTACATATAATGAAAAAAGTTTTTAAAATGTGGGCTAAATAGGAAAGCCTTTTATTTTCACATTTCCATTTACAGGGATTGATTCGATTTGCGTGAAAAAGGGTAAAGACGAAATACATGGTGACGTAAATTGTGTCCGAATTTCGGTATAAAACCAAATGTGAATTCTAAAATATAAATCTTTGTTTTGTTTTCTACATATTTATAATTTTCTTATTTTTCACCAATGGGTAGAAATATGTTCTTCATATACGATTAAAGTAACTTCGACAGATCCTTCAAGTTAAATAAGAAATATAATCAGAATATTTACTTATATTAATTGTTTGACTTAAGTTAAATAAAAAGTTAATAGTAACTCAAGGAATTTTAAGCTTTATTTTAAAAAAACATCAAAACCATTTTCAAATATGGAATCAAAAACAAAGCTATAGTTACTGGAAGTTTTTAATATAAATATAAATTTATAGAAGCAAAAGTGCTATAAAGAAAAGCATATAACTCTTTAAGATTTTAAGCAAAAATTTTTTATAAAAAGAGACACAAATGAGTATACTCTATCGTCCCAAGAACTTGGTAGCTCCGCTAATCTATCGCTTAGTGTCAACGTGGCACGTATCGCAACGCGAAATCGCACCATCTCCGCTCCAAATGAACGCATCCGTGACTGCACCGGGCCGGCGGATTCATTCGGAAAGTCAATATAGATTCAAAGTGGGAACGTATTTCGTGATGTGATTGCATCGCAAACACTGAATATGCCGAACACTCAGCATTGAATGGATTTCGTTGGTTGCCATTAAGCAATTTACGGAATGATTACGGCCCACGGTAATCCGTTTGTTTAAACGCTACTTCAACTGCATTTACCTCTATTCGGTAGAGCTTATAGTTTAAATGAACCTTCGTTTCCATTGTCTGAAGTTGTTAGATAAAAGAATGTTCAATCCATCTTTTACAGACTAAAAATACATTAAGTACTTAATTATTACAAGAGATTTTTAATACTTATCTAATTGGCAATATCTTTAAAGTAATGAATCCAATGTTGGAACTCTGATATTTTTTTAGAATAGGTACCTATCTGATACGTGTCATTAATACACTAATTATACAGAGTAGTAAATGTTATAATTAATAACAAATCTTTATTTATGAACATTGGTAAAATCAGATCTTATTTTGTTTTTTTTATGAGTTAGCGGTCAATGGAGCAGGTCTGCTATATAGTAACAAAACACCGCCGCCCATGAACAACCGCACCACAGTCCGCGTTTTGGTTATGTTGTCGGCTTTTTTTCCCTCTGATAATCTTTTCTCTGATTTTATCTCTGAAACAAAACTTGTTCCAGCGATGAGCCACAATAACGCCTTAACATTGCATAGTAACAAATTTCGGGATCAATTAGACGTGCCATAACATAACTTGAAAAAATCTGAGCAGTCGGTTTATATTATGGGTCCCACGGTCTTGGGCAGACTGCCCGAGTCGGTTAAAAGTACACCTTCCAACGTAATATGAAGTGACGGCTGTTGCTAAAGGTGTTCTATAGCGTGGAGGTTAAGAGAGGGCATAGCGTGGAGAGAGAACTCAAAATGATATATAATTAAATAGTGAAAAATATATGTAATAATAAAAAAATAAAAATGTAATGACATGTCACTTTTTGTTACAAATTTTTTATTGTATTATATTGTTATGTATTTTTGTAACAATAAATGTACGAATAAGTTGAGAGAGCGGTAGAATAAGACATTATTTCAAGTAAAGTAAAGGGGATAGACATTAGGACAAGACATAAGGAACGATAAGAGGGTTTATGTTTACATATAACATAATGTAAGCATTATATATTACAATTATTCAGTTTTTTTTATTCAATAGCGGACAACAGAGTCTCCTATATGGTAAGAGAACACGGCGCGGTTGTTCATGGGTGGCGGCACCCATGAACAACCGCGCCACAGTCCGCGAATTGGTTGTGCTTCCGGCGCTACGCCGCTTAAGCGGCAATTTTTAAGAGCCACTGATATCCCCAATCACTCTGATAAACACAGTACAAGTACCGTTTCACGCTGAGTATTCTGTGAGCCCGTGGTATCACTCCGGGCGAGACCAATTAGAGCGTTAGCATATGCTTTAGCATGGCTCTCCCACGGGTAAATGTGTTCAGTTCTTTTAAATCCTTTAAATGTTTTAGATTTATTTTTACAGGTATTGAATTACATTATACAAAGAGCTGTTTTTAAAGATATAAGCTTTATAAATTAGAAAAGGCATTACAATATTAAATAGGAGTACAATGAGACAGAGACCTGTGGGAAATGGTGAGGTGCTCTAAAAGGATGTATTCTTTTGTAACCCTTAACGCTATAGCTTTTATACTCAAAGGGCTGAACAGGAAATTGTTTTGAGATCTGTGAATGTACGTTGAACCACGAAATAAAAGTTACATTCCGAGTTTTTTGTATCAAAGTTCCTCCGTGGAGTTTTATTTCATAAATATTTGTTTGATGGTTTTTACCCCTCCGACGGTCAATTTACAACCATGTTCCCTACACAAAATGCTTATGGTTAATCTACCAACTGTAGATGTTTATTCCTGTCATCATCAGCTTATCAAGTCCACTGCTGGACATAGTCCTTCTCCAAAGACGCTCACCTATTACGATCTTGAGCGATCTGGGTTCGAGCGGTTGCCCGCTACCTTCGTGAGATCGTCTTTCCGTCGCGTGGCGAAACGTCCCACTCTACGCTTTCCGGTACACGGTCGCCACGTGAGAACCTTTATTTCTGTAGTACCACTGAATAGGTTCACATATTTGAATTGAATCTGTTAAATTAACACTAATAATTGCTGAAATACTTTGAATTTTCTTTTATTCTACAATGAACAATGGAGCAGGTGGGTTTTCTATATGGTAAGAGAAAACCGCCGCTCATGAACAAGCGCTTCACAGCAAATGCATTGATTGTAGTCTAGGCTTTTTACGCCGCTTAAGCGGCACTTTTAATTGCCTTTCGATATTCTCACTCACTCTGCGAAACACAGTACAAGCACCGTTTCACGCTGAGTATTCTGTGATCCCGTGGTATCACTTCGGACGAGCCGGCCCAATTGGTACGTTAGCATATGCTTCAGTATGGCTCTCCCATGGGTGAACATTTGTTGATTAAAGTATTTTTACATATTTTTTACTGTTGTAAATTATTATATAGGTACTATGTTAAATGGTTGTAACTGCAACACATTGATTTAATTACATACATATACGTCTAGTAAAGCCTCTTTCGTCAGTGAGCTGAAAACCTTTTTTATCTCGAATACTAGCAAAATCTGAACAAAAATAAAAACAGAAATATATTCATGTAGCACATTTCATTTGGAGTGAATGCCGTAACCTCGGCGTGGTCAATTAAATGCCCGCAGCGACGTCGTTACAGCTGAAGTTTATTTATGAGAAACCTAGAATTTGTCAGTAGATAAAACTTGGTTTGCACAAGCCCGCTCTAATGAGCATACATAAAAATACTATTAATTCGCTCACTGAGCATTTTTATAAGCAACCGTCATGCATAGAATTTATATTAAACATTGTAAATTGTATTCAGTATATGGAAAGGCTTAGCGGTGAATGTCTTAACACTGTTCTATCTGTGGAAGAGATGTGCAGAAGCAAATGATTACACACTAATTGGTCCGACTCGCCAGGAGATACACCAAGTGCTCTCAAAATACCAATGTGAAATAGTACTTATACTGTGTTATGTAATGTAATGATGAGTTAAGATACCGAAGGCCAGCGGCGGTTGGCGGAACCAACACAACCAAAGCGTAGATAGTGGCGCGTTTATCCATGGGCGGCTTTAATCTCTTTCCATGGCTTCTGTGATCACTTTCAGCTTTCTGCTACACAATTTAAAAAATCTTTTAATTGCTTATATACCGTTAAAGCGTTGTAAAAAGCCAACAACACATCCAAAGCGCGGTTTTGCATTGGCGGCGGTGATCTTTTATCATATAGGAGCCCTAGCTACTCCGTTGGCCGCTATATCATTACAAAATCTGCTCTAGGTCATCACTTAACTCTTGGGACCTGTGTCGCATACAATTATATTGTGCAAATCCATATGGTATTAATCATTACATAATAATAATAGTATTATCATATATATTGATATGATTACGATTATTATTAAGGGATATAGTATTGACTTACAATAATGCAAGTCTATCAAGGGGTTTAACAAATATTCTACTACGAGGAAGAGTTTATTAAGGGCAAGGGTTTGGTATTGTTTACTAACTGTTAACTAAACAAGGATAGTATGAACAAATAGCAATTTCACTGTAAAACATTAATTAAAAGTAGGTATACGGGCAATGATTAAGATTATTATATATATACTAACTAACGTGGCTTACATGATGAAAATTATCTATTCTATTTACTTAGATATTTATAATTAAGTATATCATAATAATAATGAAATGAAATAAAATATTTTTATTCAACATAAATACAAAAATGTATCTCGTTGAAGGTCAATATCAGTCTAACACAGGTTCCAAGCTTAGCTCATTGAAAAGAACTGGTGAAATAAACTCACTGGGTGTAATTTTTTACTTCCGTGAGATAATTAAATATAACAAAAAAATTTCTCTGAGAATGCCTGTTATGAACACCTTATTCCTAAGGCGTGACATTTTTTACAAAATCATTATCACTTTCACACTAACATTCCTTAACAGTATTTTTAATTTATTTACAGAAAGATTATGAACGTTTTCTGGTATTCTATTATATGCATGTATATATGTATGTATATCCTATTATATAAAGTAACAGCATATTTTAATACCTTAAATTTTCAAATAAAAACAGTGTGAATTACTTTTTAGTCCAAATTCAGCGTAATTACGACTAAATAGTGATCATGAGTGCTATTTACACAGAAAAGGGGTGAGTCGCCTTAGGCAAAAGCTGTTTGGGTTTTTAGATTTAAATTATATTTTTGATTAATCGTCTGGTTATTTTGCTCGGAATTGTAATGTGTGTTTAAATGTTTGTGGTAGAAGCCAACAATTTATCTTTGCTTTCGGTACAAAGTTAATTTTTTATGGTATAGCGGACAACCGAGCAGGTGACTCCCCCATATGAAGAGAGAACACCACCGCCCACAGTCCGCGCATTGGTTGTTTTTAAGCGGCACTTTTAAGGGCCTCCGTTAATCATAGCGAAACACAGCGTATCGTTTCAAGTACAACTACTATTTCACGCTGAATATTCTGTGAACCCGTGGTCACTTCGGACGAGCTGGCCCAATATGCTTCAGTTTGGCTCTACCAAGGGTAAAGGGTAAAGGGTAAACGGGGTAAACTTAATTTGTTTAAAATTCTAACGTGGCATAATACTTAGTGAATAACTGTGAATTGTAGTTGTATTCAGATACAGTAGTTACTGCAATTTCAAAATAGTTATTGGCGATTCAGTAAGTTTGTTTCCTAATTTAAACCGATTCCCAGCATGGCAATGCCAATGAAATGTATACCTGAAAACTTCACAGACTCCTGAATATATGCAGATAAATTGCATTGACAATTCTAGTTCTATTGATTCATTCATTTAGCAATAATAACTCAATGGCTATCAAATTATAAATAAATTAACGAATATACTTACTTCTATAGAATACTGGAACACTTAAATTCGGGTTTTATATACAAGTTTTCGCAAAAATTACTCTAATATAAAAATAACCTCGCTTTTTATTTTTATTCTAGTAAAAGTTGGCTATTGTCCTAAGCTTGCTTGTGGATGGATACCCAGCTTAGTGACCTTTACCATGTCAGCATGAACGTTCTACTAAGCCTTTAAGGTCGCACGTTACCTGCCAGTCGTCCCTTCTAAGCCGTTTAGAACGCTTCTTCAACTTCCTATACATATAGGGTTTATTTGGTCTTTTCACACTGTCAACAAAGGCTATACAAATAATCAATATAACCTTATGCATATTAAAATGAAATATTAATTATTTCTTACTTTGTAAATAATATAAAAAAATTCTTATATTTATGAACAAATTTTCAATGAATAAATTAATTTGAAGTAATGGTAGAATGGCAATTGGTGTGGTATTTCGATTTGGTTAGAGCTATGGGGTAACAAAAGGAAATATTCTTTTAAATTCGGTATTTTTCGGCTATAGTCCGCAATTTTGTGTATTGTATGCATCGTACAATACAAGGTTAGAGATATGTAATCAGGGCCCGATTTCTGGAGCATACCACAATACTGGTTTTTGTATTTTCTTTGGTCGTTCTATTAGGCAACCGAATAAAATTTCACATGGGAACACTTTTCTTAATATTGCAAAACCTTTTTATTTTCACCCTTTGTTACCAAGTAAACCTATTTATTTCACGATCAATTCTTATTTCCAAATGTCTTCAAAACGACAATGCAAAATTGGATAAAAATATTTGCTTACACTTTTAAAATTAATGTAATAATAATAGAATATTTTTTTTTTAATTAAAAATATGCATATGTAATTAGTAAATATATGAGAAACAGCATGTTAATTGATTGTCAGTGGGACAAACAGTACCGCTCTTGATTTATAACACATAACCAATTAATTTTGAGTGTAAAATGGAACCAAAATTAACAACAAAATTTCAGTGCAATAACGCTGACAGATTCCATTCCATCATGCCTTACATAGACACGAGAGAATCAATTATCGACACGGGAAGTATCGTGGCATTCGCTCTATCGTTTTTACTGTAATTTATTATTTAATAAAAAGACAACATGCGCTCAATATTTCAATTAAAAATTCACTGTTTTAAATTGTATACATTAGAAGAAAGGACATAGTTTCTTAAAACGTCTTGTACTTGCCTCGTGAGCAGCTACTAGTTTTAATTAAAGTTATAATATAGTTATAACATGCAGGTTTTGTAGCTTCGTTCAACATTCAAAGCGAAATTCTCGAGCTGTTTATTTTGGGAGACGTTTGAATGATTATTGATAACGTAATCACTTTTAAGGAAAACATTAATTGATTTTGTGAGTATTTCTCCAAATAAGTTTATCTTCCACAAAAGATGGTAGAACTTAGTAATTTATCCTCTGCATACAATCTTTATATGTCAAAAATTCAATTCTTGTCATTTATGATTAAGATCTGTAAATTTATCGTCATAAAATGTCAAACACACTCCTAAGTATTATTATGATTAATTCGAATTTATAAAAAATGAATAAAAATGTATGCTTATTATGAGGAAAGCGAGTTTAATTAATTAACAGGAAAGCTCTCTAGCTGAGGAAGACGTGTAATTAAAGTCTTATGCTAACGAAATTAAAAGACCTACTTCAAAATTAATTAATTTCATTTTTATAATCACATTTTACTATGATTTATCGTTGTAAAACTTATATAATTATTATTTATTATTAATTAAACTTATTCATTGTTATAAATTATAATCACCGCCAATATGAAATTTAAACTTTGTATTCTTTAAAGGTTTATGAGAGAACATTTTACACATAGGTAGACAATTTTTATTTATACACTCTTAATTTATAAGAAGATTTCTGCCTCAATTCTACTGTGTATAAATATATATTATATATACATCGTAAATATACTTTTAGACCTAAATAATACCAACATAACCTAATTGCGTAATTATCACATGCAGTTAATTGCTACGTAAATTTAACCTCACTTATCTCAAAAATTGTCCTCATCCTCCTTCTAGTTCTAGTGATTTATACTGGTTTAAAATCATACGTTCTTAGAGAACATAGGCCATGGATAGTTTTTGTACTTACGTTCGGTTATCAACAAGAATCATATTTGTTTTTATTGCATTTTTTACTTGTCCATTCCTTTGTGTGTATAACCCTAGTATAAATGAAAATGCCCGAAAAGGATCGAGAGTGCGATTTCGGTCTTAAAAGGATATCTACACCCTTTTTTAAAGGCGCACAAGTCGTATGGATTCGTAAATATCTTTACAGGCAGCTGATTCCACGGTATGGTCATGCGAAGCACAAAATTCCTTAAAAAACGCAGTATGATAGAAATGAAACTTTGTATTCTGCTTTGATGTTCGAGAATGAGCTTAAGCTGTAGGTATTAATCCACACGATTCCTCAGATGAATAATCTCGTGATAAATGCGATAGAAGATGCTGAAGGAACCAACATCTCTACGAATGGTATATATTCTATGTTATTTAGTTGGCATCTGCAGATTTAAACGTTACATGTACCGACAAGTATTTATAATATCTACCATATGATCTAAAATGTAAAAATATCTTTTTAAAATATCATTACATAATCTTTCAAGTAAATAAAGGTATAAAAACACTGTGACGTAAATATTTAACATGAAAAAGAAATGTCTAGACAATTTAACAAGTTTCTAAATTGTATGCCTCATTTCTCAGCTATGACTTTATTCAAAGAACTTGAACTTCAAAGGAGTCTTAGATAAGATACTTTGTAAAAGTTTGGAGTCTATAAATGACTGCATATCAAAGGAAATAAATTTACATGATTACTTTAATCCATATTTTATTTACTGTCAATAATAATTACTTAAATCTCTTATTACCATATATATTACATTTATAAACCAAAATAGTTATATATAAAAAAACAAAAATGAACATAAAAATATCTATTGAAATATTTCCATATGAGGAATTAATGTCATGAATATAAAATACAAATATTACATAATTATGTATTATATCCAGATATTAAGAACTTTTTGAGCGTTTCATGCCTCCTTTCATTATCTTTATTTGGATATGGATAGCTGACCTGATTCTGTTGAAAAGATTGTCGTTAGTTCAATACAATAGTCCCCAAAGGCAGCATAGATGCTCCATGACCTAGTAACTATTTTTAAGACTACAATTTGTTTCGTTCTCAGTACTGTATTGTGCTTTGCAGCTCACTGAACAAGAAATATTCTCTTGAATATTATTTTTTTGATGCGACACTCAAATATGTTAGCAATATACAATATTCAAGATGACATTTCTAACTTATTGAACTTGCATGTTTTACTCAGTACGATTTTACACATTCTTAATGTATGTTCAAAGTTTAAATCTGTCTTTTATAGTGAGCAGTTAAACTAACATATAATTTGATAAAAATTTTCTATCTTTTCTTTATACTAATAATATTTTTCATTCGTAAGAGTTATTCAGAAATATATAATTGTTGCCAGTTATTACTATAAGATTAGGTAAATTTCATTTTTGTAATAAAATATCCTAGCCTTGGTCGTTTCCCATCGTTTTTTTTTGTGATATAGCGAACAATGGAGCAGGTTGCTCTCATATATGGTAAAAGAACTTCACCGCCCATGGACAATCGCGCCATAGTACGCGCATTGGTTGTATTGCTAGTTTTTATTTAAGAATTTCTGATATCCTCACTCACTTATCGAAACACAGTAGAAGCACCGTTTCAAGTACAACTACCATTTAACGTGACCATAAAACTTACAACTTACCATTTCCATAATAAAAACTTCATTCCTAATTTAGTTCTAAATTAAAATTGATGTGAACATAAAATACTATTTTATGGTTATATGATAATGGAGAACTTTTACTACCTAAAGCTTTTAGTAGAAAGACATTTGTTTTCACTATCCCCGCTAACCTTTTATAATTATGATGCTACGTCTCTATTGTAAATGCATTTGGAAATAGTAACTAAGCCGGATTATCTTTTACAAAAATAAATTTTCTGATAATAAAATATTTCAGTTTAGCAAAAACATATTAATAAAGATGAAGATTATTTGAACGATGTATTTTTTTAAAATGATATTTTTTTTTCATGTTTCCTTTGTGTACCTTAAATGTATCATCTAAGCGTAAACAAAAATATTCATTCAAGCGTGTTGGCGGAGTGTATCGGTGATTTTACGAGTATTTGCCATGGGTCTGGAATAGCGTCGGTTTAGTACACAGATCAAAGGCAACTGGACCTTTTGAATCAAACTTCGCACTGTTAAGATTTGCAAGTGTCTATATCAGTTAAAACGTTGTTATAATAAGTCAAATTAACTTTAATCTTATAATTATTTAAACGGTCCTCCGCTCATGGACACCTCCACCCTTGCTGGACACGGCTGCGTAGTCGGCCTATTTTGGAAAGCAAGGTTCTTTTTTGAATGTACCCAAGTCGTAATGGTTTACAAATAGTTCTGGCAACTGATTCCACAGAGTGGTTATGCGTGGCACAAAATGCCTTAAGAATATAAATTAAGAAATGAATTTTGAAAACATAATTCCACTTTCTTTATTGGTCAAGAAATAGGACATTATCTGAACCTGATTTTAAAAATAACTACTGCGATATAATCCAATGTAAATATCTTTTATTTATTTGTTTAAGTAATTGACAATTTCCTTTTCCGTAACTAACTAGATAAAACATTTGTCATAGTTAGGTCGCTCGATGTTACGACGAGCAGCTTCGACCCAGTTCCCAATTCGTGACTCGTTTAACGACACAAATAGCCAAGATATCTTCTATCTTTTTCCAAAATAACCTCTGTATACTATATTCATTAATTTAATATTTATAATATTATAACTATCCCTCACTATTATAAGAATTCGTCAAATATGAAGTAACCATCGCTGTTGTGTCATAGCAGCAGTTTGTACTTAGTTTTAAAGTTTGGTTTTAAAGTTTCTCAATCCATCATTAGGCACTTACGACTTTTTCAGATAAAACGATGGCTTTCAGTTATTTTATTATCAATTTTATAAATCGCTAATATATTAGACAAGCGCTGGTATAATGTATTAATAAGAACTTTTAATTTGATTCCTGGGGAAAACATAAATGGTTTTATTATAAATAAAAAAGTTAAATTTGTCAAAAAATTAAGACAACAAAATCAGATAAATTTAGTTTGATTTCATTAGAAGTTAGTAATTTGAAAAAGATATAAATATTTAAGAAGCCGTTTTTAAGTTTATTTATGTGGGTATGTAATTAACTGAGTTCTTTTTTAATATCACGTTTAATTTTAAGATCTAAACAAGTGACAATTACTGTACGGAATTCGTTCAATATTTGTAAAGGATTTGACTACGCAAACAGCCACTCTTTATTGTGAGAGCTTGCCATAAAAACTAATGAGTCACAGTAAATAGAGTCGGTATTTTACCGACTTTTATTCCTTTACATAATATCATCTACAATCTATGTAAATGGACTTTGAATTAAAATTATTATTAATTATAATTATTAATAAAAATTAACTGAATTAATCTTGTATTATAGAGTACAAGCACATACTGAAATTAAAGTTTAATCACTTCAAAGTTGTGTACATATCTTTGATAAAAAAGTCAGCCGTTAATTTTATAACTAAAATTATGTATATATTATTTTTATGCAAAGCGTGGATAATGAATAGAAGGCTCACCCAAAGTAAGCGGTCCTCCGCCCATGGACAACCCTAGCCCTAACAGAACCACAGATTTTTATAATATAGCAGCAACGTGTCTCCTTTATGGTAAGAGAACACCGAGATTGTATTGCTGACTTTTTACGCCACTTTAAGCGGCTTTTTAAGGGCCTCCGATATCCTCACTCACTCAGCAAAACACAGTATATGTACCGTTTCACGTTGAGTATTTTGTGAGCCCGTTGTATCACTTCGGACAAGCCGGCCCAATTAATGCGTCAGTAT
Source organism: Delias oraia (assembly GCA_018230265.1). Classification (NCBI taxonomy): domain Eukaryota; kingdom Metazoa; phylum Arthropoda; class Insecta; order Lepidoptera; family Pieridae; genus Delias; species Delias oraia. The sequence goes on from DWCF01001277.1 coordinate 20,932, forward strand.
ATGCTTCAGAATAGCTCTCCCACGGGTGCGTTGCCGGCCTTTAAATAATATATACGCTGTTCTTGAATCATATCTTTCTTTATAGTTTATAGTTATTTAATTGCATTCTTATAGATAAACACTCTTTGATTTTCTCATTATTTTGATTATTAGAGAAACAACACAGGCTAGATTGTTTTCCTAATTAAAATATCTAATAGAAAATATTGAAGGAACTCTATATTTATTTCTCAAATTTAATTAAGAAAACAAATAATTCTCAAGGTTTTTTTATTTAAATTCTTATAGAAACACTTTAAAAGTGCTTATTTCTTGAAAAGGGTCTTGTAATCTACTACGGTGCTATGGATATCAGTTTCTATTTCCAGTCTGAATTGAATTTAGAGTTGAATTTAAAAAATTTCTTCTCTTTGGTATTTGTAAGGTCTAAAGTCTAGACAGTGGAAGAGTGAATGCCTTATTACTATCTCACTTATGACAGAGCCCATATGGCGCACTAATTGGACAGGATTGTCCGAAGTTACAGTACTACTCGTTGTCAGTGAGAACACCCAAGACGTACTATATTTAGCTTACCACTTAAGCGGTATAAAATACAAAACAAAACCAAAGCCCAGATTTCAGGCAGTTGTCCATGGGCAAAGGCAAAATCTTACCATCGACCCGCCTATCCCAGTATTCACTACATAAATAAAGAAGCAATAGGTGTCGTTGTAATTAAAAACAATTTAAGAATCTGAAAAAAATAAATTAGGTCTATAATTATCGCGTACGCTTTCCACCGAAAATATATGTTTATTTACTAGTTAATTGCGAACTAATGTCATATATTTATTTCTAAAATTAAAAAATATCTATGATTATTTCATACATATCTAACATATGAAACGAATTAAACGCCAAAAACACAACTGTAATAGTGTACACTTAAAAGCCAAATGTTGTAATCTTGTCTAGCATCGTATAAATTATATAGCGTAGGTCAGGGGGCGATTCGTCTGTGTCAGCCGCCAGGTGGACCCATTTATATGGCCTTCGGGAACATCCTCCATGAAGGCTATAGATTCTCTACGGGATCTCATCAACTTAATGCTTCTGAATCGGAAGATTGCTAAGAAACGTATTTTATGTTACATTTTATGTATTCACTTCTTTATTGTGAATAAACTTTAAAGGCAATTACCCTATTTGACCTTTCACGCAAAGCTTTGTGTAAAGGCTTCTTCGTGGAATAGAAAGGCTAAGTATATTGACCTGTATTACTTAATAAATGTAGATATACATGTTGAATAATTTATGCAAGAGAATAATTTATACAGATCTGGATATTATTGTATTTCGGTTGTTGTATTTCTTAGGTTTAATTTGGAATTGAAGGTCAAACGAAACAATTTTTTTATAGTATAGCGGACAACGGAGTGGGTCTCCTATATAGTAAAAGAACACCGCTGCCAATTGACAACCACGCCACAGTCCACGTATTAACTTTGTGTTGCCAGCACTTTACACCACTTAAGCAGCATTGTAAAGGGCTTCCGATATCGACTCACTCAGCGATACACAGTACAAGTACCGTTTCACGTTGAGAATTCTGTTATTGATTTCGTTGCCACTTATTATTTTATAATAAAATCTACCGAAATATTAACAGCTAGATACGTTGCATTAAAATTATGTTTAACATAAAAAACAATTTAATAGTTATTCTTTTTAACTAAGACCGTTAAATATTTGAGTATGTTTCTTAATCTCAAAATAAATTTCACAAATTTAATTACTCATTGTACCTCGAAACTCTATCTCATAACTCTTATACGAGGTATGAAATGTTCAGCTAGTAATAGAACAAAATTCAATAATTGTATATATTCGCTACATTACGCGCACATCTTGTTTTCTTTTCACACCCGTTTTACCATTTTTATTGCGGGACCTAACACCGGAAGCAGGAACCTATTTCGGCTCAAAGGTTATTTGACGTCCTCTACTCGAATTTAATTTGTTTTATAGGACAGTAGGTTCTTTTTGGAATAAACAGTTATCACATATAATGGAATAAGACAACGTTAGGCATATATAATAAATATTATATATAATAATTAAGTATTAGCGCGTTGATAAATTAGAAATGCTGATTTTCCTCTATTTCCAATTATAACATAACATCTATTTGAAATTATACAAATAATGTTAAAGGCATAAACATAAATATAAGGCAAATATAAAAAATTATGAATGAATATTTTTTTAAAATCCTATAGCGGACAACGGAGCAGGTGGATCTCCTTCCTATATGGTAAAAGAACACCGCCGCTCATGCACATTTCCGCATATTTCCGCGCATTGTTTGTGTTGCCGGGTTTTAACGCCACCTATGCGGCACTTTTAAAGGCCTCCGATATCCTCACTCACTCTGCGAAACACAGTTACAACGTTCATGCTGAGAGTTGTGAGCGCTATGGGTTTATATGCCTATAACTTTGTCTTAAATATAAACTATAATAATGATATTATAATTTATATATTATTTAAATTTATATTGTATATAACATATTGCATTAGCTCTTTTCGTAGGTAGGTTTTCGTATTTTTCTATCTAGCAATAACTTGCTTCTGTTATGAAAGGTAATAAATATTATATATGAAAAATTCAAAAACTGTCCATATTTTCTGTGAAAGAACAAGACTTTTCAAATAAATAAGGTGATGTCTATTATTCAATTAAGTCCAGGACGAAAAGGTTAAAAGCTCAGTACAAAACTGAGATTTTACGTGACACAGTCGTAAAGGACGAAGCATATCAGGAGGCTACGTAACCTTGTTAGCGTAAAAGGTATTTCGGGCAGGATATATCTTTTTTTTAAATTATCGCTATTTCAGTTTGTAATGTTTTATAAATAGCATAAGAATTTAAACTATGATTGTAAGTTATTATAGACAATTTTTTCATGTTTTATACATAAAATGCTCTTTATAATAAAATAAGCGCTTAAGTTTTATTAAAAACGTTGAAATTGGCCCTTAATAGCTATATGACATATATATATCGAATATGAGCATTTACTTTCATTCGAATATAAACCACCGACGTTCTATGAAAAAACTCCCCTTAGATTCTCACGCTAGTGAAAATTAATTCTATGCGGAGTAAGACACCCTTGAGAATCGTTACTTTCGGGGTCATGATTTTTTAAAATAAGATCATGATAAATTTATTCGCTTAAAATCCCGTTATTTTGCTGACCCAATTTAACATTAACTACATGAGGGAAAATTAATTAATTTTAATTTAGCGGTCACTACTTGTAACCAATGATAATTAATTAATCAATTATTCAACCTCATAGATGTTTCAAATGTAATGTATAATTTGAAATATTTGTTCTTCATTGCATCAATTCATTTATCTACTTTAACATATTTTATTATTGACATTAATATGTTTATAAAAGAACACAATTGTTAAACATACATTTACATATTACAAACAATTAAAATGATATTTTTTTTATCCCAATTTAGAAGTTTTTGATTTCGTGTATTATGAACCAATATTAATTAGTAATATAATATCAGACGTAAAGTTCATTATAATTTTCAGGTCCATTACATAAAGGAATTAAAATGACTTGAAAACTCGTTAGTACATTTCCAACTTCCGACGCTATCAAACCACAATTGAAAGTTATAAATACTTTTACAACTTCATCTGTGATCATGAAAAAGATTAAAGCATGTTGTACGGTATATTCATTCTAATGTCACATTTAAATAAACAAAACCCACGGGCTCACAAAATACTCAGAGTGAAACGATACTTGTACTATGTACAGTTTGAGTGAGGATATTGGAGGTCCTTAAAAGAACCGCTTAAGAGACGTAAAAAGCCGGCAACACAACCAATTCGCGACTGTGGCGCGGTTGTTCATGGGCGGCGGTGTTCTCTTACCATATTGGAGACCCTCCTGCTCCGTTGTCCGCTATACTATGAAAAAATCCTCTCTATACTCTTCTTAAGATTCTATAGGATTACTATTATTAAATTTTAGTTGATCATGAAAAATTTGTGTTACCATTGTTTCGGTACCTGAGACAGTTATAATTTTTCTGAATTTCTAAAGAACATGTTATTCACTTTACTTCTAGTAGGATCCATAATAAAATATTATAAAAGAGTTTACATAAAAGCAAATGCCTTCATGGGACACATTTTAAATAAAATAAATTCAAATAAAAATAAGCATTTATTCAAAAAGGATCCATACGGAGTACTATTGCAAGCTCATTTAGATACAATTATTAATAAAGCTACTATAAGTTTGGAAGATAAACCTCTACGAGAAGAACCAATAAGAAATGCATAGGTTTTACGTATTTTCAAGCCAAATTTACAATAATTTGTTTATTTATAAGCTATTAGCTAGTTTACAAGCCAGTTGGTGCTAGTGTAGAAGTATCCACGCGTCTTTATCTTTTATGTAATGCTTAATGTTGTAATAATATTTCTTAATTAAAGTACTATTTATAAGATTCTTGAAAAAAAGTAGTATATAATAAAATAAATTTCATGTTATTCAGATTAATGACAACGAATATCATATAAGTGCCGAGTCACATGTACCACAAACTTTGTGAAGATAGGAACGTTGAATGAACCTTAAATCACCACAAACTTGAAAATTTATGAATGATGTTATAATAAGTTCATATTCAGAGTAGCGCTATTCTGTGTTAATATTATGTATTTAGCTGTTATATTTTAAATCATTATTTATTTATTTTTTATTTTATAGCGGACAATGGAGCAGGAGCGTCAACAATGCCGCCCATGAACAATCGCGCCACATTCTACGCATTGGTTGTGTTGCTGGCTTTGTGTCGTCCGAATCGATACCATGGGTTTATAGAACACTCACCGTGAAACAGTAGCTGTATTCGAAATGGTACTTTCATAACCAATACGTAAATTGTGGCGCGGTTGTCCATGGGCGGCGGTGTTCTCATACCATATAGAAGACCCACCTGCTCTGTTGTCCGCTATACCAAAATAATAAATTATCGAATCAATTTTTTGATGCGATGCCGTGACAAAAACTCATTAAACTGAAAAATTATGTCAGCCGCATCGTTCAGTCATCACTCGGTACTAACTTAATATCAAATATTTATAAAAACACTATGCAAAACCTTGAAATAACATTTAATTGTTAAAATAATGTTTGCTACAGTGAAGGAAATAAATCTAGTCTGATAAAATAGCTTCCACAGAAAGAGAGATATCGTAAATAATCTTGAATAGAATAGCCACTCGGGCCATAACTAATGTTATCTAATTGTAATATATAAAACCTTTTTGTTACATCGATGTATATTTTATTCCATTAACACATTTATTTTAATAGACTTATATTTTAACTACAGCAGTATTTGTAAATAATTAAACTGGATTTACAGCCTATAAAATACTAAGAGCTTGTTAGTCCGCGCCAATGGTTCTGTGATCGCAGGCCATTTTAAACATAGCTCGACCAGTAGTCAATTGCGTTATTTGAAAAGCAAATTATTATTAGTTAAATATATATTATATATATGTAGTAGAACTTTTGTTTGAATTTGAAATTTGTATGGTTTGATTCTCCAGTCACACTACAAATCAGTTGTCTTGAATTATATAGAGTCTGAAAAATTCACAGCTATTTCATAAGCTATGATTATTTTATTTTCCTCTAACAATAGTTGCATTTCGATACTTAATTAATTAAAAAAGTAACTTTTTCATAACATATTATTGTACTTTAAAACATTTGAAAATATGTCTCACAATGTTATTGTGAATGTTAGTGTTATTAATTTTACCTTTGTAAAATATTAAATATCTATTCTTAATTAATTTTTTTGGCACTAATAATGATTTGTTAATTAGGTTAGTCTTGTTAGATTTTGTTAATCCTCTAAACAGGTGAACAATATATTTTATTCCCATAATTTATACAATCCATAAACAGTGTTCCATAATTAATATATAAATTTTCAAAATTTCCTCGACAACATGAGTTTCCCTTTTCAGTTATTTAACGAGATAATGTAATGAATTTGTTTCGTTAACTGCTGTACTCTTACTCAGCATAATTAAGGCGGAATGATCAGTGCGAATGAAACTTTTGCTAAAACAACAATATAGCCTGAAGTAATAAAGTATGTCGTAAACAGAATATTGGGATAGAGATTCGAAATATGTAAGGGTTTATGATGCAATAAAACCTGGTGGATCACAATATTGATATATTTTTAATTAATTAAAAACCTGTGTTTTTTATTAATGCATAAAATTAAATGACAAAGTAACTAATTTTTAAGTTAATCTATAATATAATCAAAGTTAAAGTTATTTTTTTAACTACATCAAATGGTACAATTAAAATTAATATGATCGAAATTATTTTAATATGAAATAACCATTACTTTGCATTTTTTCCAAGAGATCGGTTGATTTTGCGATAACTTAAAAAGGCTTTTCGCTACATTAACGTCGAAGGTTTTCAGAGGGTTTCGGCGGGTTAGTTGACGATAACGCGACCTTTGTGAAAATTAGCATATTTTATGGTAATAACTAAAAGTACGGTAGACCTCACGCAATATTATACGGATCCTTAATTTTGTTTTTCAAACAAGTGCTATAGGTACCCAATATAATATCAGTAATCTCTGACATTACGTCGTTTATTTTTTTGTTGCTATTTCTTTTCTTTTGTTCAATTATTTTTGCTTAAAGTGATAAGAAAAAGCATGGTCTTAAATGCTGTTTTTATAACAAAAGATTAATATAAAAAACTTGCATATAAGATAACACTCTTAACACTGTGGGAGAGCCACACGGCAACTTACAGTGGCGCAATAATTGGACCGACTCATTCGGAGTGATACCACTGGCTCCTATAATACCAGCGTTAGATAATACTTACGTTGTGTTTCACTGAGTGATTGGATATTCGAGGCCTTACTTTTACCGGTCTCTTAACCGTAGCAAAAGACAGCAACACAACCAAAGCGTGGTTTGCGGTGAGGTTATACAACGGCGGTAATATCTTACTATTAGAGTACCTACCTATCTATCTGGTTGTAACCAATTTATTAAAAAACATTATTTACTCAATTATTTTTATTCATTTATTTATATGAATAAGATTATCAAAAATGTTGGCCTTAGGGCTGGGTTTCCTCATAAAATACCGATAGCAAATTCAATATTCTAAATCAAATTATCGAGTTGAGTTATGAAACGGTCAGTGTACGATCAAACAGCAATCAATCAATATGTCAAGCTATATAATGTTAGCTATACATCGCGTTCACCTGTTCGATTCTATTTAATTAGTTCGAACCATATCAAACGTAAATTGCTTTATTCCCTAGATACACCTGAATGTTGAAATTGTATATGCATATAAGTCGAGTTATAATCAAGTTTAATGTTACGGAAGGCCGAGTCTGATCACTTGTTTATCTGTAATTAAAATAATTAATAAAAGAGGTACGGAAATGTATGCCTTCCGTTCCAGAGCGGTTTTATTAATATTTTAAAAGTTATTTTTTTTAATTATTCAATATCCTTATTTCATATATATTAAACTGTATTTTCCGTGTATTATTAAAATGTTTCATTATTTATAATGTCTCATCATTAGGAATTTGAAATGATCAATATAAGATACAAATTAAAAATTATTAATTTTTTTTATTATTATTCTCTGTATCCATACAGTATTACAGCTGTCACATTATATATGAAATCAATATGATTAAAAAATTCTTTTTCATATATTACACAAAGAATAATTCTATATGGTTGTTATGAAACGGGGACAATCCTCTTAACAGATTCTGTACGACTTGTTTCATGTGAGTTTATTCGAAACTCGCGATATTTTATTTTTTCAAAAAGTTAAATGAAATCCCGATTACGCATTACTTTAATAAATATAAATCACAATGTTTTATTCAGAATATAATATAAAATCTCTTTTCAGCTATACACGTTTTATCGGTACACGAACTCATTAAAGGTGATAAAATAAAATGATGAACATTCTATAAAATGAAACTTCTAATGGCCGAAACAGATTTGTCGAAGATCACTCACGGAATACTCAGCGTGAAACGGTACTTGTACTGTGTTTCGCAGAGTGAATGAGGATATCGGAGGCCCTTAAAGATGCCGTTTAAGCGGTGTAAAAAGTCGGCAACACAACCAATGCTTAGAATTTGGCGCGGTAGTTCATGGCGGCGGTGGGTCTCCTATATGGTAAGAGAATACCATATAGGAGACCCACCGGCTCAGTTATCTGTCTGTTATATAATAAAAAAAAAATATGATGAAAAGTTACAACTAACCATCCAATGATTAAGACAGATTTTTTTCGAAATATAATTATGTATTTTCACTAAGGATTTTCAGGTTAGTAAGAACAGATTTCTGTGTGGGAAATATAACCACACTACATGCGAGATCTAGGTTACGAAATTAAATTAAAACGATGCGCTTTCCTTATATGAAATATTAAGTTAATCATAATGAGAGCGAGTGATACAAAATTGAAACTGAGATTGTGTTTGCCGTTGTCGGTCGCGGATATTGCATCGCACAACATACTCCTGGCACACATTACACCAAAACATGATTACATTCAAACCTATTTCGCCAACTGTTAGCAAAATATATTTCCCGAAAAGTTATATGAAACTAGCAATACATTTTTTTTATACCATCGGTGCCAAACGAGCAGAAGGCTCACTTAGGGCAAGCGGTCCTCCGCCCATGGACACCCCCAGCCCTTGTAGATCCGCGGGTGCGTTGCCGGCCTTTAACATACATTTTACATATATTTATTGATGATGATGTAATAATAATGAAAAATAAAAATAAATGACTTAGAACGTTCGCCTTTTTTGATAATTAAAAAATATGTTTGTATTTCTTTACATTGGGTGTATGTTGCATTTCTCGCAAAAAGCGTGAGGCGTGTCAAGTTGAGCGATTTATCGTAACAGTGACACTTGCAGCTGCTATTTCTGCTTTAATTTATTCTCAAACTTTTTGTTGCAACCTTCATTTGGAAATACAAATAATTATATAACTACAGACCCTCACTTAATACAATAAATCAAGAGACTAAACAATCATCTATTATTAACTATTCATCATCATCATCATTTCAGCCGTAAGACGTCCGGTGCTGGACATAGGCCTCCCCTTTGGAATTCCATGAAAGCTTGTCGGAGGCTTATTATTAACTATTAGGATTATTATTAACTATTATAAAGAATTATTCATATTTATGTGAATATTTCATATAAAAAATAATTTTCATATCTACATTACGAATTATATAAATTTACACTTTTCCTGAAATATGAAGAATTTTCTACAACCAACGCGAGGCGAGCTACATTTCATTAAATGTTATGCAAATAAAATTAGGGTTAATTTAAGATATAAAGCAAAGGACAGAGATAAATTTTATTACAACACACTCTTAAACATTTATATGGTCATGGATTTGTTTGACGCAATTAGGGATACAAAATGGATGTAAATAATAATTTACTTACAGATACTATAGATTACTTACAGAACAGAGCAATCGTAAATAAAAACTGAAACTTTTTTATCAGTAATTAAAGAAGTTTGAATACATTTAGAAAAAAATTAAAATTTTGGAATTAAATTCAAATTAGATTATAATTGTTTTTTGAAATACAAACGTTTAAAATGTATTTCTAATGGCAGGATAAGAACTAAGTCCTAAAATACGGCTAGGATTTAAGGTAGGTACATTAACTTAATGAAGTTACATGGGATAACTAATTTGCGATATCAATTAGATACAATCACAAGAGAACCACGTAGTAGAGTTCAATATATTAAATCTCTGAGGGAATATGTTCAGTGAACGTCGCCAGATGCACTTGATGGTGGAAATGTGAAATCTCCAATCTCCAAATGACTTTTTTCGCGGAACATATGCTGGCAGGCGGCGCTTAATGGAGATACGGTTACTGCAATATTCATGAACCATGATTTAAATAAATCTCACGGAAATGTTAAATATGTCGAAGTTTGATCAGATTTATGAACTCTGTTTCCTGTTTTCTTTATTTTGCCTTACTGTTGTTATTATTGAATAGAAATACTTTTCAAAAACTAAACTACCCGTGGGAGAGCCATGTTGAAGCATATGGTGACGCACAAATTCAGTCGGCTCGTCTGAAATAATACCACGGGCAGAATACTCAGCTTGAATCAGTATTTGTACTGTATTTCGTAGTTGAGTGAGGGTATCGGGAGCCTTAAAACTGCCGTTTAAGTGGCATAAAAGCTGGCAACACAACGAATTTTTGAACTGTGGCGCCGTTGTTCATGGGCAGCGGTGTCTCATATAGGTTACGTACCTGCTCCGTTGTCTTCTATAGAATAAAAAAAAATCACCTTTTTTAAGCCGAATGTAAAAGTACAACAATGAAGTTCCATTTTCCATAGTAGATGACTTCTGCAGATTTCCATTTTAATCATCACGCGGTCAAATTAACCTCGAGTGAATGAATGAATAGAGATGAGAAAAACTGAGTGAAAGCTCACTGCAGCTGAATTGAGAACTTTTATATTTTTCTGTTTTTAAATCTCGATGTTGAGAACCGGATTTAATTAGATTTTTCCGTGCATTTGGAGATTAATTTCATTCGAGCCTAGACCTCGTTCGAATAACCGAAGGTATAATTTTACTAGGAAAATAGATTATCACTACTCTTTTACAGTTACATTTTGTTAAAGTGATCTAATTGTGAGCAAACTTCAATGTAGAGTTTTATTTCAAATTGTAACTGTATGTAATGTGTAATGTAACTTTTTAGGAAACGGTTAAAGGAACTATCAATTATATGTTCTGAAAGTCCATAAAAAGTAAATTATTAAATAATATAGAACTAAATCTATAAACTAGCCACTTTTAAAAATTTCATCACATTAAAAAAACTTTAAGCAGTTTTTGCTAACACATTTGCCTACATATATTATGAAAGTTATGTAGGCAGATTGTTTAGACAGTAAACGTATAATAAAAAATGGTTTTTCTTTGTTCATATTATGTTAACTTTTCACGCCATTGTCTTCTTCTTCATCAGCCCATTCAAGTCCACTGCTGGACATAGGCCTCCCTCAAAGACGCCCACCCACTGCGATCTT